>JAUELH010292805.1:0-10448 GCA_031471375.1 Hermissenda crassicornis | reverse complement strand
ACCCGATAGAGCCCCGGCGACGCGCTTTGGTGACCATTGGGAACCATTTGGAACCATTTTGTGCAGAAAAAACATTTCGTGCTTCTGGGGATTGAACCGCCGACCCTCGGCTCTAGTGGCAAACACCTAAACCACTCGGCCACCGCGCCGCCTCTTTTTTTTTTTTTTTTTTCACCATGATTAATGTAATCTTTTTAATTTAATTTAACCCAGGTTTGTCAGCAAGTGCCTCATTTCTTTCCTTGTCTTGGGCATTGACGGCATACTCAGATTCCCTTCGTCGGGCGTGCAAGCTTGAATACCGCAGACGTGTGACTGGCTTGGTGTTGCACTGGGGCTGGCAGCTCTTCATGGCCTTGTCCAGGATCAGTGCCTTTGTGTTCTTTGCTCATGCTTTCCAAAGCTGGATATTTGTTGTTATGGGTAAGTGATGAAACGTTCTAGTCTTCGAACCAGATGCATCACACATCATTTTTTTATTATTTTAGTGGAGACATCATGACTCATTAACAATACATGATACATGTGTTTTCTGAAATATTGTTTATGATTGTAAAATGTTGACTTTCATATCCTCAATTTGCTTCTTTCTTTTTTTCTTTCTTTAGTCAAATTGTAGTGATACATCATACTATGTTCATCAAAGATCAGTTGTTGTTTTTTTGATGTTCATATTAAATCTGTTTGAATGTGTATTTTTCAGCTGGTCATTGGCTGTTATCTTTTGTGTGGATATGCGCTCAAGGGACTGATTTTGGCAATGGACTGTGTGAGAAATGGATGTTTCGAGGGGTGTGTGCATTCATTTACATCTTTGTGTTCTTCAACGTCAATGATGGCAAGTCAAGGTACAGGATTGCCGTCTTTTACATTGTCACATTGCTGGAAAACTCAGCTATGGTCACATTGTATTTCCTGATTGGTGAGGGAGAACATCACATTCTTGCTGCTTCAGTCGTCTTTGGTGGATTTTTACTAGGTTGGTTTTATTTTCACTTTGTTTGTTTGTTGTTGTTTTTTACTGATTATATTTTGAAGTAAATTTTCAAGTTGACATACTCAGACAAGTGGTATATCTTTTTTTGACAATACTATTTTAGATATGATGTTACCTTTAGATGCGGAGACAGGCAGAAGCATTATAGATTTAAAATAGTTTTGTGTACATTCTTTATGTATTAAGATTCTCTTAGTGTTGACTGAATTCATTTTCAAGGCTGTTTTTTTAATCACATCATGTTTGTCCTCTCTGCCAGGATTGTTGTGTATGTCAGTTTACTACGGCTTCCTGCATCCCACCAGACCCTCACTGACACCCAAAGTGTGTAAACTGTTTCGACCACAGGCCAGTCTGACCAGGATCCCCTCAATTCAAACTTCCACAATCTCATCGGTGAGTTGTTGTTGTTTTTTGTTAAATTCTGTTTTTTACAATACTGTCTGTTAAGTATGCAGATATTTTTATTTTAGGAACACTTTTCTAAACATAAGTTTTTCTTGCCTACCATATTATCCCTGCCAAATGCATCGACCCTAATAAGTGCACCTCTAGCCAGCTAATGGCTTAATGGATGGATTCAAGCTCTTTCCCTCACTATTTCTCTTAGTGGTGATCAACACTTTCGCTTTTTTATCTACCCAATCTTGAATTCAAATGAGTGGGTGTTGGAGGGCGCCTCTGGTAGGGTGTACTTCTGTTCTCCCACTTTTAACTAATCCTGTCAATTTATGTTATATATGTTCTACTTTGTGGAGACACCTTGGAACAAATAATGACAAAATACTCTTAGCAAAACTTAAAATACCCTGCAAAATTGGAGAATTATTTTTTGAATTCTCTGCTTTCCATTTTTGGAACCCCTTCACACCCAGTCTAGTTGTGCTAAATCCCTAATTGTTTTTTCAATTACATATTTTTACTTAATAATTTATAAATGTTTAAAAAAAGAATGTACCCAAATTTTCTCATGATGTTTTTATGTGATATCAGTCTTTGTTATAATAATAATAATATGACAGTAATATACAATGATTTTTTGATAACTTTTTTGGTTTTAAGGCACTTAGATCCTGTCTATAAAGGGCAAAGCATTATGGAAGCGCTATTTATCAATATTATGTTGGTAGTATTGACATCTTATAAAAAGTTTAACATGTTTTTCACATCTTAAAGGAAAGGCAAGGCCAACAAGAGGCAATTTTCAGCTTGGAGTCGCCGCAGGCAACCTCTGTGATGGATGGGACGTCAATCAACCTCAGTCTGCCTGACATCTCTGACAGTCTTACAAAGAAGAGGTCGAACCTTTCTTCCAGTCGTTCATCAAGCAGTGCCTTCGTAGCTCCGTCACGATTCCAGCAACATTTACGGCACAAGTGGCAGTCTGGGATGGATACATCGAGTACGTCATCCTCAAGCTCTTTAGCATCAGATCAAGTGGAGTTAAACAAAAGAGAAAGACCTTCTTCAAGAGCATCAGAGCATTCAAATGAATCCGATCATAGTAACAATTGTCTCCTTGTGTCTGGCTCTAAGAATGATTTGAATAAATCCTCATCCGTTTCCCCTTGGCGCAAACAAAAAAACAATCATTCAATCAACAAAAGCGGGTGCAATGAAAGTAGTGTTAGCGTCAAGAATGTTGGCTCAGAGAGTCCATCACTGAGTAGATGCTCTTGGGCTCGATCATCGGATCAGACTAGACAGTCGCTCGGAATGGAAGATTTTGTTACGATCGGTTTTGACTATTCTTCCTCTATTGATAGAAGGGTGAGTGGAAACAGCTCTTTCGACAGTCGTCCAAAGAGCTTATCCCCTCTGAATGTATCCAATTTGTGGCAGGATGCTAGAAGTAAACTGCGGCAGACTATTGCAGCCACTATTGCCGCTGCAACCACCAATCCTTCTTCTGATGAAGGCACACCAAATAGAAGTCGTTCATTTTTGTCACAAACTTATTCAAGCCAAGATGAAAGTGCTACTTCATTGTCTCACAATTTTGGTTTCATGGATTCGAAATCTAGCTATCATGAAAAGGAGAAAATGGGCTCATCTGGGGGTATAGGAAGTGTATCTTTGAATTCTGCGAATCACAGGGAGGCTATGAGCTCATTACCCGATATATCTGAGATAGCGGAGAACGAGCAAATGTCAGATTTTTCCTACGATGCTAGTGTTAAGAGATCACCCAGTCAGGGTGCGCTTCCTTGGCTAGAGGACTATCTGCAACACAAAGGCGCTGTTAGTCCTTATCCTGAAGACTCAACACTCACCATCGGCAAACTCGGTGCTTTGGCAAAAACACCGCAATCATTCCTTAGAGCTCAAAATAAACCACAATCAGCCCGAAATTCCACTGATTCTTTTTCGTCCAAAAAATCTTCAAATAAATCTGATTTGTCAAAAAGTGAGTGTGAGAAGGATGGTTCTTCTTGTAGGAAAATGTACAGCCCAGATGGTTCCCCTTTCACAGAGCAAGAATTGACCTCTCTGATGGCCAAATCTTTGAAGGTTTACATGGGGGCAAATTCATCAACAGATTCAACAAACACAGAACGGGAAGGGCTTGCGCTTACTTTGGAAGATTTGAAATACCCACTTGATGTAGAGGACGGGGAGGCTGATGGTAACATTTCCTCATCGTTTAACCTTAAAGACAGCGAAACAAGAAGCCGTAGCACCTCTTCGTTGTTCCATGATGGAGAGGATTCTTCGCCTGCAAGTTCTGCTTCAAAAATGCAGCGTGTTGCAGACCTCAAGAAACTTGATTGTGAGATATCGCCAAATGCTTTTAAACATCTAGATTTATCACCAAGTTATCTGTTACATCGATCTGGAAGCCCTGCTGAAGACTTGAAAGTTATTCAGGGTTTGCATTCTAAATTATCCAGTCCGGGTCACAGTGAAGCCTTGAAAATTTTAATGGAAGCCTATGGCCAACTTTCAACGAGAAGTCCTCAGGTGTCGGACAGCTCAAAATTGTCTGTCCATGGAAAGACTCCAAGTATTGGGACACCAGGACGTAAGCGTGACTTTTCAGACCAAAATGATCGAATGGATGTTGCATCCCATAGAATCAATCCAGGCGTAAATGTATTTCAAACTAGTCACCCAGATTACACGGAAAACCAAAGACATCCTGCAAATTGCAATTCAACACGGAAACAAAATGTAAAGCTTTTTGACAGCATCGCCTGGCAAAAATCAAAACTGGAGGCCAAGAAGCAGAAGAGTAAAGATAATACAGAGGCTTATGTAGGACAGTCTTGTACCAAGAAGCTCAATGTGCATAGTCATAAACAACCTTTTGGATCACACGATTTACAGGGCCGTAGATCGGTGTATAGGTCCTCTCCGGAAGAAAATGATATACTTACATATGTTGAAGGAAAGTATTGCCCTCCATTGTGTAAGGCATCTTTTGACCTAAAGGAAGACTCTATTCTGAATAATTTGAACAGTAGCCAGGGAAATTTGTATAAAGCCAAATCTCCGAAGAAGGACATTCTCACCGATTCATTCAATGCTAGTTTCAACTCGGGCAGACAAAGCTTATCTTCATCCACTCTTCCAAAGTCTCTTGGTTTACAAAGGGTTGTCAGAAGGGGACATATTGGTGAGCAAGGGTCTGAATACTATGATGTCAATACCAATATGGACAAACATCGAAGTCCTGTTGTGAGAGACGTCAGGTCCAGAGATTGTTCTCCATATGAATATAATCCAGCTGATGTATATTTAGATGACGACAGCAAGGATATAAATGATGCAAGGTTAGTCGATAGCCCTTTGTCTTATAGTCATCACCAGCGATCGCTCAGTCTTAGAGAATCTGGAGGTCAAAGTCAAAATGGAAGTTTTGCTCATGGTGCCCGAAGGGATTCGCTTAGGGAACACGACATGAAGATGTCCGCCAAGCATGTAGAACAGTATTTCTCTCAAGCATTAAAACATGTGCCCAGTAGTAAGACAAGACCTAAACATCCAGTGACTCATGCTGAGCTCTGTGTCCATAGCCCCCGACAACCGTTGAAATCATTACAAAACTCCCCTCAGCATTTACCAAGCAATGATCAAGTCATATCAAAACACTCACGTCACTTGAGGTTTGAAGAACCTGGGCCACTGCCGCTGCGGCAGAGTGATGATAAGAAATATTCAAGGACTCCGAGAAGACGATCACTTGACAGTAAATTCATGTAGCTTCATCGTCAGTATTTCACAATTGCTTCAACATTTGGTCACTTAATTTTGTCAGGTGTGAATTTGTTTTCTCATGCTTGCATTGTTATTTATTATACATATTTTATGCAAAGCTTTAATTTACTTTCGGTTGTACATTGTAAAAAATTTAAGTTTCTAAGATGTTTTATTTGTGTAATTTTTCTGTTCATTTTTAAAAAATTGATTTTTATTACTTTGATGGTTTGGTATACAGTGAATTATTTTTTGGTACGCTGAGTATATAATCCATGGAATGTTTGATACAATCACAATGTTTGAATTTTAACGACTTGTTGCTTGTGAAATTCAATTGGTTTCACTTTCACCGATTGTCACCTGTCGACTAATGTTTTTCTTTTTAAAGAAATATTTTTTAATCTAGTCAATGTCTTTTTCTACCTCGATAATGAGTGCAGCTTTTAAGATCAAAATTGTATTTTTTTACCTTTTATAAATAATGAAGTTACAAAAGTATTCTTTTGATTGACATTTACAATGCATTTTTCTTTGAAATAAATTTATTTTGTACAAAGTCCTTCGTTCTTGATTTGGATGGAATGTGCATCGGTTTTATGTGTGTTACTTTCTTTAGGGCAGGTATTTACAATTATAATTGAAGGTCTACTGGATATCTGATGCTGAGATAGTGCCTTCAATCAGTCCACATCTTTAGTTATATTTTATTGTAATCATTGTTTCTTGCAAGGTTACAATTACAACCTGTGTTGTGGCATAATTCCAATCCATTTTTTTATCCAATTGTGGTTGATCCGTATTTGGATAGAATGGATTTAAATGGATGAAATCAGTCATTTGTGTGTGAGATGGTGTGTGAACGACAGGCTGAGTTTAATTAATAAAATTTCAGTGTTGTGGTAAATACTTAGATGAGTGAATTACTGCACATGGTATTCACTGTTTGAGAGTTAATGGATACATTACATTAAAAAAAAAAGATAATTCACTGTAGAGTTAATATTAGGGCAGAATTTCAGTTACTCAAAATGAGAAGAGATAAGGAACGCGGTATTGGTTTGGAAAAGAAGACTGAAGTGTTGTTATGCAGTTTACGCTGGTTTCAATTTCAAACTGTAATGCCTTTTCTTTTTCTTACAAAGTTTTTAGTTTAACGCCCTTGCAACATGTTTATTTACAAGGCGGCACCTCTGATTTATGGTCCGTCTGCGATAGGACTGTGTGGGATGAGCCTTGTAAACTCAGAGATCTTGATGGAAAAATATCCACTGTCACTACCGGGATTCAAACCCTCAAACTAAATGCGAGTGACTTTATTTAAACACTACACCACTGGCTCGCCCTTTTCTTTAATTTTTTTCTAACTATTTCAGTCTCAAGGGTACATGACTACCCTTGGTTTCTACTGTTATAAGTAAGGCAACTTGGAATAAGCAATAATGTTAGCTTTTATTTCACTTTTACTAAATATATTTATATACGTACAAGAAAGATTTTTACAAAACCCTGTTGTTATTATCTGCAAATTGAGATTGTAAAAAAATTCAAACCAACGCAATCAAAATATTTCCCGTCACTTTATTATCATTAGTATGATGATGATGATGATCATTATCATTAGTACGATGATGATGATCACCATTATGTAAATAAATTGGCAGAGCATAAATCTTCATTCAATTTTGTACAAGTACAAGATTCGATACATATTCATTTTTGTCCTCTCAATACTCTTTGTGAACCCAACAACTGATAAGTTACTGAAACTGGCTTTTACTATCATCAGTATCATCAGTGTTTATGATTACAATTACATTAATAATTAATATGTGGGAAATCTAAAATCACAGATTATGAAATTAGTAGTAACTTGAAACAAAGAGGAAAAAAATAAAATAAGGAAAATGCCATAACAAAACATAAAATTCACATTAGGTTAGCACAAATCCTTGGGATAGTGTGTTGAGAAATAGTGTAATGTAATTGTAATATTTTTGAAAATGAAATGGATGTTTCATCATTATATTTAATAAATATCACATTCTTTTCACATAAATATTCCCTTACATTTACATCTCAACAAGAAGAAATACTCTTCTTACTGTTGGTTATGTTTACCTCACACGGCAGTGGGAACGAATGACATAGTCTAGTAGTAACATAGTTCATGGGAAATAATAAAGGGGGGAAAGCCAAAATAAATCAAAACCTCAATGTCCTTTCTTCAGTCTACTAAAACTCCAGCCAGTAAGTCGGTTAAATGTTAAAAGCAGAACGTCCTAAAAGTATAAAAGAGACTGCAGCAAGTGGGGCTCGGGAGGGTGGGTCTTCACAATATTCATCAACAATTACAATTTTCTGGTCAATATCGTAGGCACTTACTCAGTCATGAAGAAGTGCGAGAGAAGTGGAATGAGACTGTTTACTTGTTGAAAGAGAGCACACCAAATTAATATAGATCATGCAGTGCTGGGAAATAGTAAGATAACTAGAATGAACATTGCAACAAAGTATACACCCTATAAGTAAAGTGAGGCACCTGCCAAGCATGCATGGGTATGGAGTGGAGAGAGGTAGGGAAGGATAATACAATAGATCAAAATAATGTATCACTTGATCACCAATGTCAGGTCAATACAAATCCTTCTTATCTCCATCCACCTCCGTCTCCCAATAATTTCCTAGAAAATGCATGGTATACTGTAACAAAACCTCACCAGTCCTAATCCACAAACCGCTTACAATTGTATTTGTATCATTTGCGACTTGTATCTCTAATTTTGCCATATGACAGATATCTAATTTACCAAGTTCTCTTTTGGCATTTCATAACTAATTCCAAATCAACTGTAATTTGAATCTATTCGATACCTAGATCAAACTTAACTTCAACGCCCCACTCTATGATAATATCAAATAATCATTTACTGTGGTCAGCATCTTCAAAGTATTATCATCACACAATTATTGCTCAAATCCGACAGCCACCAGCCTACAGCTGTCATTTATTCTTCTTGTCAATCTCCTTGTGGTACATAACTCTCAAACTTTTCTAAATTAAAAATCTATTATAAAGTTAAAGACGAATGACCAATGACACCGCTGTAAGATTAAGATTGAAACTGCATAATTTTGCTTTCTTTACTCTAGAACAGCAATTGAAAATAAGTACAAAATGAGTCATGATTTCACCATAGAAATAAATGCTAAGACAGTTTCCTTCCACTTTCAGTTAGTTCAAGAACATTTTAATTATTTCACAGTACAATCCAGCTACAGTCGGTATCCAACAAAGATGTGAGTCTGGAACTGGAACCATCAGTTAAGATGCTACTTATGCCACCAACCAAATAACGGAGGAGTACTTTTTAGCGATCATACTTCCTTAATAATATAGGTAGGTACAAAAAGAAGGGAAAAAGGGCATTTTATTGAAAGAGACAAAATATATTATTATTACTGTATTCAACAATGGTCACTTCCAACTCCGCAGTACCAAGATAACAACACTAAGCACCGATCACAAGCATCCCAATAAACAATCAACTTGTTGGCAAAATGACTGTGCAGACATTTAAATTTAATGTGAAGGACATAGTTAGTAACATGATAAAGTTATCATTTTCTCATTCCATAAATAGCAGGTGGGTAATATCATTTCAAGAACCTCCTGTTCGTCCAGATCCAAACTTTGTCCACTTAGTCCCAGTTCTCCCAATCATCCTGGAATTTAAAAAAAACAAAAGATAAAAAGACACTATGGTGAAAGTGAAAATGAATAACATGTGAAATAACACCAATACCAAATCATAATAAACTTTTAGGAAATCTCTCCAGGGGCGGGACCAAAGTCTATAAAAACCACTCCACTATCATCAACCTAAAGATTACAAAAATCAGTGACAACAAAAAAAAAACCAGAATAAAACTAATCAGCCTTCTATACTCTTCTGTTTTCAAATTGAAATAAAATACAGTCCACTGTCCGTAACCCAGCACCAACTTAACCCACATTCTCGTTTATCCAACATAACCATCAGGGATCAAAATAAATTGTGATTTAAACAGCTAAATTAGCTACGGTCATATCCGGATATTCAACATTTTCTGGTAACTGAACATTTCAAAGAAGACTGCTGGATAACTGTACTGCTAATGCTACTTCACATATTGAATGGACTTGTGATGGTGTACTTAACAGTTGCCTACAAACTCACCAGTAAGTAAAGATAATATAGTTGGGGGAGTGAAAACATTCAAGCGCCCAAACACACTAACGCTTTGTTGGTTTTGCAGTGAAGATATTCACCCATGCAAAACCAAACCAAGCATGTTCTGAATAACTCCCATAAAAAAAATGTAATTCTACCAACTTTTCACAAAAGGAAAATCATCCAAGGGAAATTTGCTTGACACACAAGATACATGTTTAGGTTACTAAGAGGGAGACTATTTTTAGACCATCTTGTCAAAAACAAAATCATAATTTTTCAATCAGTTCTTTTTATCACTATCACACAAAAAGTTAACAGATTCAAAGTAAAATAATAAATTCAAACAGTGACAGGCAGGTAATCATAGCTAATTATTTTTCTCTTTGTCAAACATTTGTTTACCAAAAAAAAAGGTGGATTTGTCTTTCACAACCATTGCTATCAGCAAGTCAGTGGATGAAGTTTTGAGCCATCAGTCACGGTCACAGCCATGTACAAAGCATAGCTGTTTCAAACACATATTCTTGAACAAAGTAAAGTGTCTTTGAAGAACCCCTTCAAGAAAAGGCTAATGAGTTCAATTTGCGGAAATTATTGAGTGAAAAAAGTGGTTAAAATTTTTCTTTCCAATTATGTTCACTACCTCTGCGTCCAAATTTTCTCCCAACTTCTTGGCAATGTCTTCAGCAGCTTTGAGATCTTCCTCTGTGACTTCCACATCAAAGTCTTCATCCCAATCGTCATCTAGCCCTATGTCAGGAACGAGTTTAAGATAATCAGGGTATGGCGAGGGAGTATACACAGGCTGGTTTGTGACCACTTGAAATCGCATAGGGTTCATGATAGGGTTCAATCGTTGGTTAAAATGGGGTATGGGGTTTGTTTGGTTGTGTTTTGTTTTTTTTACACAATAGTTTTGAAATTATGATAAAGGTGTGTGTGTGATTATGTCAGTGTGTATTATTCATGTGTGTGTAAAAAAAGGGGAGGAGGGGGGGGGGGGGGGGGGGGACGGGGCCGGGGGGTTGTAAGCAAGC
>JAUELH010292694.1:0-10455 GCA_031471375.1 Hermissenda crassicornis | reverse complement strand
CCACTGAAGGGGTTGCACCTCCTGCGTGGTGAAACAAAGGATCCATATTTATATCCCCCGGATCCCCTCGGGGGGTATGTAATAATAATTAATATAATATAACCAACAATAGCAAATTCTTCGCCATGATTCTAGGCTGAAGGGCACACGCCCAACAGGCTGCTGGATCGCAATGATGATGATGATATAATATACACTTTTTTCTTCGATGTTGAAAGGTTTGATCTCATAAGTACTTTACAGAATAAAGATATTGATTACAGCAGCAAAATATGATGTAAACATTAACATTGAATGTGTTTGTCTTCTGTTTGGAATATTTTTTTATATTTCCTTTTTTTTTTTATCGAAAGCATGAAGATATAGATATTATAATGATGTATGGAGAAAATACTTTAGAATGCATAGTTTGGATTTTGATCAAGATGATATTTGTTACAGACTTGGAACTGTTGGACGCCTGTCGTGAGGAATTCCACCGTCGCCTCAAGGTGTACCATTCATGGAAGACGAAGAACAAGAAGAGGGGACAGAATGCCACCCAGGATCAGAGGGCACCAGCAGATGTGGAAGCCAATGGTAAGTCTGTTATGATGCACCTATTACACCGACTGATCCGTGCACCACATTCCTAGGCATATGAGACTAGAGTTTAGCGGTAGGAAGGTGAAACACGGCAAGGTTAAGGTTAGCCATTGTGATATTCTGCCTGAAAGGCGAAGACCAAAAGGGAGGCCGGAAATCCCCCCCCCCCCCCCGCTTTTTTTTCGGTATATGGTACAGTATTCTTGATTTCAGGACATTGCTAAATAATGGAACATTTAAAAAGCAATTTTTTTTTGCTGGATTTGGAGGAAACTTTTACCACTGGTTAGTCAGGTTTGATTATTGAAAAAGAGCATTTATAAAAACAATATAGGGCATGTAGTGATGGGAAATAGCTAGATGGCAGAATTAGCTAAAAGGGTGAACAGAGGTAGACCTGCCAACGATTCACATGAAAACCTAATATATAACCATGGATATAATATGCCCTTTGTAAAATGTCAGCATTTGTTTTTTTTTTTATATCTTTCAATTTTTTCCTCAACTGTTTCAATCTTGTGCCCTCAGCTGAAGGTCCCCCTGTACCACATCGAGGGTCCACTCCGGCAGCCAAAAACCAGCAGCGTTACTTCCGCATTCCGTTTGCACGGCCAGCTGACGAGTACAGGTCTGAAACCAAGCACGGCCTGTGGTACGCCCACTTTGACGGCATGTGGATTGCCAGGCAAATGGAGATATACTCGGATAAGACTCCCACCCTGATGATTGCAGGTAGGTGGTTATATATATATATATATATATATATATATATATATATATATATTAAAGATTTTGGTTAGGCTGAGTCCTAGTCATTGTGTTAGGGTCAACAATCTTTTACTTTTATTATAGTGTAAACTCTCTATTCGGGAAATGTTGGTGTATTGTAAAATCATTCTAATAAACTGGATTTCCCAATTATTCATGGGACCATTGCAATTTTAATTTTCTGTCAACAGTCAGATTTACCTACCTACTTTAGCTATTGTTAGTTAGTGACGATAACACTATGAGTAGTAAAAACATAATAAAACGAACAATATATTGTACCACAGTGTAGTATTCATTAGTGGTGCCACTTACAGGTTAGCTTCATTCCTTGGTAGATATAGAAGAGGCATGTAAAAGGTGCTTTAGGTTCAGAATATGATTTCCTGCTTAAGAGTGTATTCACTGCATTGTGATTTTGATCATTCAATCTTCATTTTGAATCGTTCTCTTCCTCTAGGTATGGATGACATGCAAATGTGCGAGCTCTCTATTGAAGAAACAGGTCTCACTCAAAAGAAGGGAGCTGAAATTCTCGAAAATGAGTTTGAATTGGAATGGGACAAGACTGGAGGTGAAGCCTTGTTGAAGAAACATGCCCAGAAAGTCACCTCCAAGTTTTTACAAGCCAAGTTGGGTATATCCAAATAGACAGATAGATTAGTTTAGTCATAAAATGAATGCAAGTTCTTCATAACAACTTTTTTGAAAATTAATTGTTTTGATCAACTTATAATGTGAAATTAGAAAATCAAATAGATAAAATTCTGCTTGCAACATTTACTGGAATCAAGGTCATTTATAAAAATTTCTCAAAGGAATATTTCATAAACTTATGATATTTCTTAGTTTGTCACAATCTGACGACTTCAATGTGTGTCACACGTTTGCTATAGATTAGTCTGTATCACTTGTGACTTCTAACTATCTTGATTTTTCTTGAAATCTCATCATAGTATGATCAAAACATGAAATGACAAGTGTGTGAGTGTGTGTGTTTTCTAGTGCTCTTTGTTTTCGGCCCAACTAGATACAAACTGTGATTATCTGCCAGTGTGTTAAACATACAAATGTTGAAGTTATTTACATAGTTCAAAACCACATGATGCTACATTCCTCATATGACATTCCAACTTTGCGTTGATATTGTTTATACCACCATACTTAGTACATTCTTATACATAAGGAATAATTAGATATTGATGGAGTTGAAATTTGTTTGGATTTTGGTGTAAATCTTATTTATTATTGGTGCACCAGGAATTGGAAGATTGATAGATGCATTATTATCTGAGAATACTTCTCAGCCTCAATCCGCTTGTTATAAACATTGTCAGTTATTAAGACGGATAGTTAGAGAGACCAAAGATCTTTATCACAAGGGAAAAGTTATGCTTACACAAAAAAAGCAATATTAGTTTACACACGGCATAGGAAGTTGTCAATGCTAATATTATTTTTAAAGCTTTTTTACTCTTTTAAATATATTGCTCAAATTGAATCATACTCAATTATCTGAAAAAGTATCTAGCATAATGCATTAGGATTTGATTTTAAAGAATTTCTTAATTGTCTGATTGAGATCATTTAGAAAATTATTGCCTTTTAATTTTTCTCACTTTGCACAATGCGTTCAGCTCCAGGACAGACCATTATCTGAATATTTGAAGTGTCTTGAAATAGAATATTCAAAGTTAAACAGAAAATGGTCCAGTGAAATGGATCTGACTAACATTTAGCCAGATCAAGCATTCTTATGGTGTTATGAAATACTCAAGTTAAAAGTATTGATCTTGATGAAATCCAAAAGCATTGGTGACAAAAAAAAATGGTATTTGGGGCTTCTTCGTAATTATTAAATAACCATAATGATAGTGTAAAAAGTGCAACTCGATATGATACAGCGAGATAAATGATAAATTACATTAACTCCACGGTGTATTCAAATTATTGCGCAGGTAAAACAACTATTGAATGAATTATGTTAATGTTATATGTGACTTTGTAGAAAATAATTTAATATGAATAATTAAATTGATCTTGGTCTTTACCTGTAAAGTACATTGCGTTTGAGATTCCATATCAAAACATACAGATCATTATCATTATTGATTGATTTACTCCATTCTGAGGCTTTGTGAATTTCTACTCCAATGAAATAATGGTGGCTGGTCATGCAGGGTTTAATTGCAGCGTTGACTTATAACATACAGCTCATAACATCTAGATGACCAAATCCATGAAACGAAACCCACTTCACTGAACTTGATCCAACCTAAAAACATTGATTGACGTTTTATTAAGGGTAAATACTGGTTACAAGACATGATTGTGAAATTTTATAAATGAATATTGTCATTTATATTCCAAAATTGTGATTCCTGAATCATAAGATGAATATTTAGTTAAAATGTTGAAATAAAACGTGTTCATAATTGTAATGGGAATTATTCATTGTGGACACATATTTCTTTCCTGTCATCTTGGATGTTTTAGTGTGATTCATGTTGCTTTTTATATCAATTTATATTCAATTATTTTTTTTGGGGTCTTTGTGTCTTCTTATTTGTCTGAATATAGAAAATTTGTTTCAATGGTAGGTTGGTTTTATAAAAATAAATATCCTCACTCTGGAGTGCTTCATCTTTCAACACAATTAAACATTTTGAGTACTTTGTCTTGTTCAATATGAATCTTTAACAAAATTGTATTATTTTATTTTAATACCCAAGTACTTACCAAGTGATTCTGTCTCAGCAAAGACAAATGGGGAAATGTGTACAATGTGATATTTCTATAAACCAGTAGTGTCTACTCTTTATTTATATTTACTAATTTTGTTTTTCAATCTCACACATGAGAAAATAGTCTGTCATGTGTACTGTTTGATTTTTACACATTTTTGATAAAATAATTTGTTTAAAGTCAAGTGGTTTTCCTGTTGGTGCCTTTCACCATAGCCTTTTTATATCTTTCTGTGATTACAGATTTGTCACCTATATTTAAGATTATTTTATTTTCTGTTCAAATACTGAATTGTCTTTAAATGTACCTATTTAAATAACGTTCTGAAATGAAAATTCTAATCTTTCTAATTAAAGACAGAGCAATCACCGAATGTGGCAATGATTGAGTACACCCTCTGTTGAGATGAACATAACATTCCTTTTATTTACCGAAGATTTAAAATCTTTGTGCAGATTTGAGCATTTCTCTCAAATACATTTTTTTAAAAATTCCATATTTCTTTCCAAAACTGCCATTTCTTTGTCGATATAAATGTCTTGATTTTTTATTTTTCTCTCTTTTTTAAATTTTTGTTGTGATTTGAAAAAAGAAAACCATGCATTAGATACACTCCATATTATTATGTGGTAGAAATGGTCTTTAAAACTTGCTGGTTGGTTGTGTCATTGATGTTGACATTGTCACAAGCTACGTATCTTTTTTAAATATGTTCTCACCTTTTGCTTTCTTGATATATTTTCATACAATGCTAGCAATATTAAATTTTACTTCCGCTTTTCAAAAAAATTATTAATTGTTAATTATCATCCTTTGTATCATATACTATAAAAGCAGATATTCCTGGAATATGTCTCTTTGATAGATACCATTGCAACATAGGTAGTTTTACAATAATGATCAAACAAACATTTTCAATTACACACAATTTGAAGAAATATGTTCCATTGTGGTATTACTATCTATTTCACTTTGCTTACACATTCTGATATCACAATTATTTTTGCGTTTGAAATTGTTGTAAACATAAGAATAAAAAAACCATTGTGTTTTAATTGTAAGAAATGAAAGACCCACCATAATTATTAATTTATTAGAAAAACCAAAAAGCTCCAACTGTGTAAGGACTGCGGGTATTTCATAGAGCGGCCATGATCTCATTATAAACAGTGGGGAAGTGTTTTTGTCTCAAATAACAAAATGAATTTTAAGTTTTGAATGGTGTATTAAAACTTGTTAAGACATGATTATGCAATAGTGTTAAAATTATATATCAGAAACCATGATCGAAACTGTTCCATTGATAATCACATCAAAAGTAGGATTCTGCAGGGCATATATAATGTGCATGTTTACTGGCAATGGATTGAAGAACTTTTTTTGTTTTATTATTTAAAGGAGGTTGTCCAAGGAGGACTATATAGTACCGTTGTGAAGTAATTATTCACCAGAATTTTTATAGCTATTTTCCCCCCTTTCACTGTTTAAGCTTTTGTTAACACTTTTGTAGTTTTGGAACGGTGTAATAATTGTACTCTTGGAACAATTGATTTAGGATTGCATGTTGTAAGCTACATTCCAAGCTGTGAAAATAAAAGGAATCCACAGAACAAAAAGAGTTTTCAGCTTTGGTTCTTTGTTTTAGCTAAGCCCTATTTACATCTAGATTTCACTTGTAATTAATTGCTTGATAAAGTGAATTATGATAACTGATTCGAAAGGTGTTGAAGACGAAGAAAGAACAAATGTGTATCATGGCACAAAATTCAAAGTCCTCTTGTCCATCATTTACACCCACAGGGTGAAAACTCACCCACCCAGGGGCGAGCCAGTGGTGTAGTGGTTAAGTCACTCGCATTTGGTTCAAGATCTCGAGGATTCGAATCCCAGTGGTCACATGACACTGGGTTTTTTCCTCAAGGCTCATTCCCACACATTCCTGTCGCAGACGGACTATAAAATAAATTGGAGGTGCCGGGGGTGACACTGGGTTTTCTTCCTCTCTGAGTTTTCAATGCTCAATGCCACACAGTCCTATCGCAGACGTACTCTAAATCGGAGGTGCCGCCTTTTCAATAACCTTCATGTGTTGAAAAGGGTGTTAAACTTTGAACTTAGAAAACTCGCCCACTTTCAAATGACAACTTCATGAATGAGTGGGCATTTTCTACAGACAAATTTCAATCCTCGCTACTACTAAATTAAGAGCGCAATGAAAATAAATTTCTCTATGGTAGAATGAAATAAGCCATTCAGTGTATTGCCGTAACCAAAGATTATTTACTTCAATTATTATTAGACAGTGGCTCATCACCTGCTTGTCTTAAATCTTGATGCAAAGCAATTACAGCTTATTAAAGCTGTCCTTACACTGCAATGTGGTACAAAAGGTAATTTGATCAAGAAAGAAAGAAAGTTATTATTAGTTTTTATGGCTCAGGGTTTGGCTGTTGAGACACCTCTCTTTCCAAATAGTCTCCGACTTTGTCTGGACACACCTGTAACTGTAAGGACTTTCCATCAAATGGTGAAAATACACTTAGTGACACTGAAAATATGCTTATGTCAACTAGCCTTTGACATTGTAGAGTCGGTATCTATCATAATTACAAAAATTTGTATCAACAGATTCAGAAATTACCGTAATTTCTCTTCACAGACTTGACCGGTGCATGAAAATAATTTGGAAATGGAGGCATGTGTGTGAATTGGAGTGAAACAACATGTAACGTTTTGGACAATTCAGCATGCAAAGAAACCCGAAAATATGTATCCTTAAAATAAGTTAGGGGACGAGGTGGCCGAGTGGTTTAAGTCATTGCACTGCAACCTGGGCTACCCGGGTTTGAGCCCTGCTTTGGCACTTCAGTTAACCCTTGAGCAAGATTATTTATCTCAAGCTGCCTACCTGCACAACACTGGCAACGCCTGTTGGCATTGAGATTACATTTAATGTGTTTTTTTATATTCCTACATTGACTGCCTAGAGACAGGTTTAAAAAAAAAAAAAGTTAATCATGGTAAGGAACCTTCCTTAGAATGACACAAAGAGCACCTAAATTTTCGGTCTCGTTTTTTGGGTTTCCGGTTGATTCTATTTTGGTTGAAAATGGCTTTGTTTTTTTATGAAGAAGTTTTGTTACTAGATAGCCTGCTTCCCAAATAGAAAACATGGTATGCAAGACACTAATAGAGAATGCAAACTTTCGAAGAATATCACCACCTCTTTCTACATTTGAAAGATTACCATCCAGACAGATTCTTTCAATATATTTATGATAGAATGACAAAAGAAACAGTTGCGTACATCTTTATAAAACAGATGGATAGATATAAAGATAGATAGATAGATTTGTTTGTTAAACTGAAAAAAAATCAAACCTAAACAAAACTTTCGTGTCAAGCATGTGTGCTGTGTTGTTTCAATAAAAAATGAAGATAAGTAATTATTTATCTGAATTATAGAGAAATAACGAAATCTGCTACAATCCTACCCTAAGAGTATACTAATATAAGACAATGCTGATTTTTTAAAAAATGTCATTAAATTTTTTCTATGATCAGCAGGCACTTTGCTGAGGTCATTTGAAAATGTCCCTAGTCCAGTTGTATGACTCGAGATGTGACACGACACATTCATCTTGGGCACTAAAGGAATAATAAGGATCTTTTATGTACATCTATTTGAATTTAATAGAGGAATGCTCGTACGTAGTCGTCCCGATGGAGTAGGTTCCCGAAATCGGGATTATTTATGTTCTCGCATATTAATGCATGGCGGTATTTCGTTTTTTTCGCAATTTGAATTTGACCAGCCGTCATGAAGCCAAATAGCAAATTCAACTTCCGTCTGAACATGCAGTTAGAAGTTGTTGTGTGGCTAAGAAGTCACAGGGAAGGAGGGAGAGAGGGAGGGAGGGAGGGAGAAGAGTGCGAATAACGGGTTGTCCTTGGAGAACTAACAGGGTTACCACAGCCCAGGTCATTGACCCCTTGAGGAAATCAGTGTATTTTTGCACCCCCCCCCCCCCCCCCCATTTTTCACTTTGTTTTAAATAAATAATTAAATAAATTTGGTATTTTCTACCCAGGTTGTATTTGTAATTCAATCTTTAAAAAGTTAATAGAGTGAGAAAGAAAGAAAGAAAAGTGAGGGTGTGTGCGTTAATGAAATACAGCATTTACATAACAAAACAACTGTTGACCCCCAAAATCATTTATTCACTCTCCCGGTGTCATAAAAGATTTTCCATCAATTTCACTTTGATCATGAGTGTAACTTGACACGTCAATATCATGGAATTTGGAATACAATGAACCACAACACATGTCTATTAAATGATTTGGTCCTTGACAATTCTAAAACATTTAGTAAGCAAAGATATTTCTCCATACAGAAAAGATATTTACTATTTGCATAGGTTTTAAGTAAACAGCGATATTCATTAAGTCATGAGATTCTTTCTATCCATCAGTTTAGAAGAGAGCAGATAATAATAATAATAATAATAATGAATATATTTATATAGTGCATTGTGTCCCACAGCAAAGTTATACACATAATTAGAACATTACCATAATCACATGACAGATAATTCAAAAAGATGTTTTAGGATGACATTTATAAGTTAGACAACTAATCAACTTCCCGTAGTGCAAGAGGGAGTGAATTCCAGATGCTTGGTCCACAATGTGAAAAGGATCTTGTTCCAGCTTTTGTACAAATTCGGGGAACATCCAATTGGGAGAGATCATTTGCAGAGTGCAGTGTGCTGGGAACTGAATATCTCTTTAATAGTTCTGTAAGGTAGGGAGGGGCTGGCTGTGTTTTCGGAGACGACAATAAACTAGGACACATGCTTTAATCCTTTTCTCAACTGGCAGCCAATGTTTGTTTGTTTGTTGGAAGAGAGCACAACGACACAATATAGGTCATACAGCGCTGGGAAATAGTAAGATGACAGGTGTAGTTAAAAGATCAAACACAAGTAGAAGCCAATGTAATAGGTGAAGCAGTGCTAGGTGCTGAGGTGACAGTGACAGCATACGTTACAGGAGTGAACAGAAGTGAACCGTACCAACTTCCTGTGAGATTATTTTGGAGACATTTTTGTTTGTTGACAGAATAATCATCTACAGAACATGTGGGGCATGCAGCACTTGGAAAATGTAAGATGATAAGATTGGTCTAGAGATTGATTAGAACAGACCTAACCAGAGGCATCCAGCGACTGCCCACTTGGAAATATGTACCAAATACCCAGTATAGGTCATAGAGTGCTGGAAAATAGCAAGATGGAAGGATTAGTTAGACGATCAAACAGAAGTAGACCCTACCAGAGGTGTGTGCCCGCCAATTTAGTTATTAGAATGTATTCAATACATCAAAATATAGCGTGATATTAGTATCATGTTCAAAACTTATTTCCTCACAGGATACTTTCACAGGGGATTATTAAGATATTACTATCAGAAATCTAACACATCGACCACTAAATGTTTTTTTTCTCATCATTGTCACCTGGGGAAGTGGAATGTTACAGTTCTTTCACAACACAACAGAATTAGTAATAAAATTGCAAAACCCTATAGACAACTTCTATGGCTATGTAAAGAGCATTTCAGCATAACATGTTGCTACAAGCATTGTGAAAACAATCTCACAAAACTTCAAAGAAATGACGTCAAATTCATACAACACGACTCCTACGAATAACTCCGCAAAATTCATTTTTACAAATCAAATGTGAAAAAACTACAAGAGATAACAATAAAACATCATCATAAAGTATTCCCGTGTGTAGGGAGGAGAGGGGGGGTACCACTAAGCACAGACCTCAGTGCTGGCCCCTGTCACAGAACCGTTACATCACTGGTGGCGACATCAAAACACATCAAATCAAAAAGAATATCCTACAATTACTCGTATTACAAACCATCCATTACCACAACCATCAATACATATCATTGTATTCATGAAGTAAATAGACAAGCAAAAACTTGGAGGATGTTCGTTGGAAGAGAGAATAGGTTTGGTTGTTGACAGGATTAGGTAAAAAAACCCGATCAAACAGAGGCAGACTCTATTAGAGGCACCCGTCAACCAGAAGTGTATCCTACCAGAAATGCCTGCTGCTAAATAATCCCACCTCCCCCTCTTCCTCCTTTTTTCCCCTTAAAAAAAACAAGAAAAAAAAAAAATTAGACCCAACATTGTATCAGACGCTCATATTCCACTTTCTAAAAAAGTAGAGATGAAAACCCAGTTGCAAATTTTAACATAACATATCATCAGTATCATCAGGCTTTCTTTGACAAACTATGACACATGAAAGTTCACCATGTATGAAATGAAAT
>JAUELH010292474.1:0-10466 GCA_031471375.1 Hermissenda crassicornis | reverse complement strand
CCCCCCCCCCCCCCCCCCCCCCCCCCCCCCCCCCCCCCCCCCCCCCCCCCCCCCCCCCCCCCCGACACTGTAATCGTGAATAAAATGAAATAATAAATGCATAATCAATGTTAGCAAATCAGTTACGTTTTTCTCAAAAGGTAATGAATTTGCGAATGGAAAAATAAATAGATTTATCAAAAACTGAAACGATAACAACAATGGAAATATAACAAGAGAATACATGCAATAAACGGCAGTTGCAACAGTTGGTCGAACGTGATGTTAAGTGTATATACATAATAATGATGATGATAATAACAATAATGAATAAAGATAATAATAATATTAATAACTATTATAGTATCTCTGTGCCACGAGAAGAACTTAGAAACGTTAAACTGTGCTACTATTGTAGAAACGGTACCTATCTATAGAACAGCGTAGGAATACTACACAAACATTGTTTTGTATCGACTCAAATCTAAGTTACCACATTGGCTAAAATACCGTCGTATTGTCCATTACACAACTACATGATTGGATTACATTACACCGTCTTATCACCCTCCATTTCCCCCTCGTCATCATCACCATCACTATCATCATCATCATCCTCATCATTATCATCATCATCATCATCATAATTATCATCATCAACATCATCAGTGACAGAAGCACCATCACAGCGATGATGACGGCAAAACAACGACGTGACATTAACAGCTAAAAACTAGGAAGACGGCGACAACTACGCAAGATAATAGTTATTAAGGATAGAGAGCATATTTGTCTGGATTTTCTCTTCACTGTTCCACTGGTCTGATTCCAATAGGTATAATATTATACATACATACTGTCATTTCATAAACAGTAACATTATTCATAGTTGATGTCTATTATCAAAATTACCTGGCCATTCCTCAGGTAAACTGCGTCGGTTTTCCCTGTGTCAAGCGTGAGGGGTGGTGTGTCACCTGTCTACTACACACAACGGTGTTGTTGGTCCATTTGAAAAGGAAGACACCAAGGCCGCCATATCGCCACATAACGTGCTATGGTTTGACCCTTCACATCTCATCATGGCACATAATATTATCAGTATATCGGTTTTACTTTTTCTCTCAACATGGCATACTGGCACAGGTATAGTACATTATGATGGTATATTTATTATGATAGTTTATATAGTAGTTGTTTTTTTGTTCAGACAAGCTGATTTCCTTTTTCTCATGAACTCGATTTTCAGTCCATTACAATTTGATATTACACCAAACATGTGAATGACCCAATGGATTCCTTATTGACAAAATATTTTATTGTATCAGTTTTTTAATGTAGTAAATAAAATGGAATGGATGGATTACTGATGACGTTCGTTCACTCAAGTCGTAGGTGACACCATTTTCATTTAGTCTCTCCTTGTGACACGTAAATATTCTTACGATGAAAAGGTTTGATTGGAACCCGGAAGTGCCAAATGGTGACTTCTCTGGCTTCTATTCTTCAAACTTAGTTGTTAGCTTTTACATTGTTACTGACAAATTATGAATAGCAGTCATCATTGTGGTATCGAATGCGAACAAGGCTTATATGCGTTGTATAGAGAGTACAGTACAGTTCAAATTAGGCAAAACAAAGTAATAAAAGGCTTTTATTTTTATTACACAAGTGAATTGCCTTGGCTTAAATGGCATCTGTATAATAGGTATATAAGTGTATTTTTATTTATATAAATACAATATTAATTTTTTTTAGCAGTAGAAATGGTACATTGCCCAATCTAATTCTAATTCTATAACAAAATAATAATATATATATTTTTATCATTTTATGAAAATGTTGTTCAGTCAATGCTGCCAATGTCACAAAAAAAGTATAAATTTTATAATAGAGTATGAATCATGAAATAGAATTCTATTCAATACTTAGGCAAAGTATACTTGATATATGATGCTGAGAAGTGTGAGATATTGAAAATGAAGAATGTTAGTGGCAAAACTCACATACAAAACAACAAAGATAGGGTTTTTCAGCTTTTTTTTTTAGATCTTAAGTCTTAAAAAGCTTGTTCAAAATCAAACAAAAAGTACATAATGTCAATGTACAAAAACACAATATATATATATTGCAGTCTGGTTGAAATTTTTTATAATAAATTATTATTTTAAATTATAAAGTAATGAGTTACTTTTGTTTTACCCATGCCCACACTCTCATTTTTAATTGAAAACATGCCCAAGAAAATGCAGCAACTTTGATGACAATGATTCACTAATTACTGAGTAAGCAGGACTAGAGTGGCATTTTGATTTTCCTTTTGACACATATATACTTATACATTTTTTACTTGGGCAGTTTGTTTAACAATTGCATTTTATGAAAACACAACCACTTGGTGATAGCGGCTGATCATAGGAATGGCTTCAGTTAGTAACATTTTATATTTGCCTGTCTTTTATTTTGGTATTCTATAGAATGCCTAGACAATATATTGAATTGAAGCTATACCTTGTTGTGGTGGGGGAGCTTGAGTGGTCTAATTTAATGATTTGGAGGGCTATGCCAAAATGGTTCAATCATATTGGACAGGCCCGAAATGAAGATCGGGACTAAAGTAGTTCAGGGGCCTTTTAAGGTGGCATCCCCCACCACTTAACTAAGATAGGTAGGGTAATCTCCTACCTAACTGAAGTGATCCGATGCAGAAAAACTTTTTGATAGTAAATCCGACTCTCAGACTGACTTATATTGGCTTCGACTCATGCTCGTACACGGACATTTTGTCGCATGGAATGCAAGTTCAATTAGAGTTAGTAGAAGAGATGAAGAAATATAGGGTAGATTTCGTTGGAATAACAAAAACTAAGTAAAAAGGACAGGGTGTAGAAGAAGTCACAGACTAATATTTTCAGGTGTAGATTATAAAAGAGCATGTGTAGGGTCGCAAGTTACAATCAAAATTTATGAATCATTGGATTTTAATTACATTAATAAACAACAGATTGTTAGAAATTAATGCAGAATTCAAAAGTAACAGTTTGAAAATGATTGTACCTTATGGTCATTTTATGAAAATACAACTAAGAAAGAAAAAGATGACTTTTATAATCAATTGCAAACAATCATAGAAAACTGTAGTCCAAAACAACAAAAATACTAATATTAGGAGATCTAAATGCTAGTGTAGGTAATAAAAAGGATGAGTGCTTGGAGTAATATATAGGTAGAGAAGGAGAAATAGCTGAAAGCAAAAATGGTGAAACTACGCTAATCGATCTAAATGTATATAAGAAATAATCTAAAGATAGCTAATATATTCTTTAAACATAAAGATAGCCATAAATGGACCAGAATATCGCTGTATAGAAGAAGTGAAAGATCAATAATAGATTATATCATAGTTAATGACCATTTATTCTATGATTTTTATGATGTGCGAGTACAAGGGGCACAAATAGATAGTGATCATCAAATTTAGCATAGCCCCAAAATATAATGCTAATCTAAAAAGTAAAATACCAAAACACTCAAAAATCAAAGTAGAGGAATTTAAAAAGGAAGATAAAATAATATTATACCAAAATAAGATATGATAAACATATATCTAAACAAAGTTGGCAGAAAGGCAAATAGATGAAAATTTAGAGGAAGTAGAAACCTTTAGATATAAAGAAGAAATAACTGAAAGTGCTAATGAGATTTGTGTAAGTAATTGGAGGTCAAAGTAAACAAACATCATGGTGTAATTCTGATGTAAAACAAAAGGTTAGAGAGAAAGGAAAGATGCATGGTAAATCACTATCCCCCGTCCTAGCATTCAACACCACTAGAAATGGTCAAAAATAAAACAAAGCAAAGTTGTCAGTATATGGGGCTAGCTTTTGGTTTTTAACACAAGTTTCATATTTCTTTACGGGACTGCAGTGAAAGTTTCAGAGCAGCTTGTGTGACTGAATCAGTTTGTACATTTTTTATCACATTCCTCAATAACAAAGTTCAAGACGGTTTTAGTAATACAGGAGGTCATCTGCAAATAGTCTTACTTGTGATGTCATGTTACTGGGAAGATCGTTTTTATATGACAAAGAAACAGGAGGGGACCACACAAAATTCAACTTTGCATGATGATGAATATTTGTCTTCTATGACTACTTTTTGTTGACGATCTAAGATAGACAATGTTATTCGTTGCTGTATGTTACCTCAAATTCTGTAGTAGTTTAGTTTGAGTTAGAGCCTTTGATGGGGTGTTGTATTAAATGCTTTACTAAAATCCAAAATTGCGTTTTGAATGGAATCAATTAGTTTTCCTAAGATTGCAGGTTATACCATGAAGTAGGTTTTTACAATGTGGGTTATAAGACAGTGATGACTGGAATTGGTAGAATTCTATGAAACTTGTAAAATGGGTTGTCAAAATAGATTTATCTCATTTAAAATACGTAGCATTAAAAAAATCTGAACTTCTTCCAAAACAATATTTAAGAGAAAAAAAATTTATCTCTTGTGTTTTGTGCGACTAATGTCAATATGTGTATAACATTCTTTTGAGACTTTCGACTCTTGGTTACTGTGGAAAGGAAAAAAAATTCCTGACAGGAAAATGATATATCAGCGGATTAAATTAAAAAGGTTGACTTCGAATCTTTCTTTATTTGATGTATAATTTTAGGTTTTGAACTATGAACACAATGGACAAAAAAATCTGCAAATGCTGAGTGAATAATGATGTGCTTCATCGGCTGCTTCATTGTTCAAACTTGGTACCTTCAATTTACTCCTTTTTATGCAGACGCTTTACATATTGCCACATTTTATATCTGTTAAGTGATACCTCTGGATGTTATTTATTTTCTCCCCTTCTAGTGTCTGAAGTGAGGATCGTTTCACCAAGAATGTTTGAAGCTAACTCCAAGTTAGAAGTGACGTGCAGTGCTGATGCCCTTGATTTGATTCAAGATATTGCAGTTTCTAAGGTTGAAATTAAACAGACTCTGTACTCTGCAAATGATCCAACCAAAATGACAACAATGGCTTCTCTGAATACACTGGCCTGTATTTCACCAAATCCACTTTTTGAATGTCAATATAGGGTGAGAATTGCAAGGAAGACTTTTTAATGCATGAAGTGGTTCAATGGTGACTCTTGTAAGATTTGGCATAGCACCAGATGAGTTATTTATGAATTTTATTTGTTAATTACGATACAAATTTCTCAAGCAAGACAAAGGAAATCTCAACCAGTGATTGCGACAGTGAAATCCCATTTGAACAACCGCCAGGCGCTACAGAAGATTACAACTTATCTCTTTCTTTGAAAAAAGATTCACGAGTGTAATTAATTAGGAATGGTAATGGTACACTATTGATGGAATGGTTTCTGTTTTGTTGGGTTATTTAAAAAAAAAATTTAATTCAATGTTGATTTTTGTTATCTGTATGTTCTTATATGTTTGTTTATTCTGTCATTTAGGACACATCGAGCAACGCATGGACTTTAGTCATGCCTGTCCAAAACGACTTTGGTGTTAGCCCTGATGCTGCTAAAATCAGACAAGTAGCAGTCATTAAGTTGACCAAGGAAAATGCAGCTTGTGGTGATGCTGGAGATTACTTTTGTTCTGTTGAGTATAATAGTGGACAGTCTGTTACAGATGCATCACAGTCACAGTCAGCTAATGCTACAGGTTGTTGTTTTGGTTTTTTTAATGCTTATTATTTGTTTAAAATATGTTCTCATTCTATTAAATATCATTGATTAATCTTTCTGGGTCACAGGACACTGAAATATTCTTTAAGTTAGAATTTTGGGAGAGTGAATACAGTAGGTAGGTAGAATGGAATATCATTTTTAACTTACCATTTGCCTCTCTAATCGGGAAATGGCTCTTGGCTAATCACAAAGGGTTTTTGAAGACTGAAATAAAAAATAGCAGCCTATCAAATGCACAATGAACTCAGAATGCAATACTAGTCTATATGGTGTAGTGCAACCACCACACACCTTTGTCATTACAATCATTTAGTTTGGAAGATCCACGCATCTACAAAGGAGTCTTGACACAACATAGATACACCTCAAGTTAAAAGAACAACATTTTTAGAACCCAGATATTCAGCGATTATTTGCCAGGTGTGGACCATGCTGATTTGAGAGGATCAAATTTTTTGGCATTATGACCCAATGGTATTATATCTCTTGCAATCAGATGGACCATTGACAATTAGTTTACAGATGCAGGCCCACCATTGCAATACAAGTCAATGTCCTTTATAAACAAGAAACTAAAATCAATCTGATTGAGAAGAACTATTTTGCCCCAATGGCTGCATGTGAGTTGACCTGCTTCACCACCATTTATTCAGGTAGAAGCAGATGTCATGCTGGACGGGCAGCTTGAATTTTTTTGGGACTGGATCTTATGCCAGTCTGACAGCAGACTATCAGTACCATTCCCATGATGTTCAACTAGGCCACGGAATATGACATGGGTTATAGGCAATATGAGATCACTTTAGCGAAAGTTGGTATGGCAATGCATAGATTCGATCAACAAATTCATATCGATAGCACAGAAATCGAGAATGTGGAAAAAGTTTACATGCTTTCACCAATCAATAAGAATGGAAGACCATACAAAAAAAAAGAAATCAACATCATACATAAAAGTTGACTTGTATGTATTGGGACGATAAAGGGATCTATTCCTCTATCAAAATATCTCTATCAATCTTAAAAGTTTTTAACAAATGTATTGACATGAATACCAGACATGGTCCTTAACAAAATCGCTGGTGATCAAACGAAATGTCAATTGAATAGAAAATGCTAGCTACAAGATCAGATAAGAAATACATTCATCCTGGAAAAAATAAAAGCGACGGAAGTAGTAAAATCTATCATCAAAACAAATTGGAAGTGGACATGACATGTGTCATATTTAAAGGACAACAGGTGGACAAAGATGCGACCGTAAATGGGGCAATGGTCTGCTGGGAAACAAAAAGATGGGGGGGGGGGGGTTTGCATCCAGGAATTTGCTGTACTAACATGGGAACGAAAAGCAGCAGATCACGGAGAGTGGAAATTTCTAGTGGAGGGACAACTTAGGTAACAAGGGTGCATTTGGAAGGGTCTACTCCTATGCAATATTTTCTGAATGTCCTATCTTACTTTTCTTCAGAAGTGTAT
Organism: Hermissenda crassicornis; assembly: GCA_031471375.1. Lineage (NCBI taxonomy): Eukaryota > Metazoa > Mollusca > Gastropoda > Nudibranchia > Glaucidae > Hermissenda > Hermissenda crassicornis. Next base: position 3,292 of record JAUELH010292474.1, on the reverse strand, counting down.
GGTTTTAGAACACAAAAATAGAAAGTTGCAACTTATAATATGAGGCCCTCAAACTTTTTTAGATATCACAGAGGACAGTCTTTACTCCCACAGTCAATTTCTTCCTATAATTTTAAATTTAAGATTGGTTGCTATTGCTGTCATTCAAATGGCCTAGTTGGCTACACCTCTATATGTTCCAAGTAACTCCACAGTTTGCAATACTCGTGTTATGTAAAACTTTTCTCATACATTACCACATTAAGATTAATGATATGCCTTTGGTAGTACCTTATCCTGATATAGATTTTAGTTAGTCTTTCAAATATCATCATGTAACAAATAGATTACTACAGGATGTCCTTCATCATTAACATGTATATATAGAAAGTGATTTAGTTCCCTGTCGACAGTTGTTAGAACAAGCAACCTGATTTTAAGTCATTCCAGATTCATATGATTAGTGAGAGATTTTAAAAGGTGCTTGTGGTAGGGTCTTTTTCTGTTAGAAGTTGGTAGGATATTTCTTATTTTAATAATAATAATAATAATTAAGATCATTTATAATGTGCCCACTCCCGTCTACAAAACAGCTCAAGGTGTCAATACATATTATTCATAGGATCATACAATCTTATCATGCATAATACACATTGAAAAATATATATAAATACTTACATCCACATGGTGGTATCATCAAAACACATTGCCTACCGGTCATTATCAATAAAACATCTCATCAAATAAGTCGTTAGGTTCGTTTTAAAAGTGACTTCTGTGGGGGTGTTTCGTAAAAGACGAGGAAGTGAATTCCATAAATGTGGGGCAGGATGACTAAATGACTTGTCAGCAAGTCTTTTAGAGCCTTTGCTTGGTCACGTAAAAGAAGCTGGTCGCTTGATCTTAATGGTCTGGATGGGTTATAAACATTTACAAGATTTACTAAGTAAGAGCAGTTCCATTAACACACTTATAACATAAAACAGATATTTTGTAATATGTTAGCGTCATATGCCCTCACCCAACTAATAAATTGTGTGGTAAATCTTTAAAGATGATTTGGTAGGAGTCGCATGTGAAAGCTATTCTTTTTAATACTTTCTCTTTGTTTTGGGTTTTTTTCAGTTGGTGTTTCTGACATAACATTGGAAGTCACTCCAGATTACAGATTGCCTGGAGAGACAACGTCCATGTATCCTGCCAATAAGACCATCGAAATGGTTTGCAAGGCCAATGTGAGTTTTCATTTCTGTGTAAAGAATTGTCCTTTGATTTGTGAGAATGAAGCCTACCTTAGTTTTTTGCAACAATGACATGCTGTTATTGATATACTGTATTTGGTGTAACAAACGCATTAACTCTTTCCCTGCCAGCCGTTTTCCCCAATTCCATGTGGCAATTTTGGTCCCTTGAAAACTACCAACAGGCTTTGTGAATGACAAGCCCTCACCACTTTAGTTAATGAAGCTGATGTCATGTTAAAGATGATAAAATTCCCTATCATTTCCTGTAAAATAGAAGTGAATTGAATGAGAGGTGAAGAAGAAAGAAGAAATAATACCAAGTGGGGAAAAAACATTTTTCTAAAGGTCTTATGTCCTAATCACCATTAGAAAGTATAAACAACTTATAAATTATAATAGTCATGGGCTGTAGTTTAAGATATTTCCATAAGGAATCCAATTATGCACCACCATGCCAAGTTTGAAGAGGTTTAGTCCATTGTGAGTAGAGTTGTATCGGATATCCGGATATGTCCGTTATCCTAGGATAACATGGGAACGGACGGACAAAGGATAGAATCATTTCGGATATAGCGGATATAGGATAGAACTGATACAACGGACGGTAGATAACGGACGGACGGACGAGTGGTTATTTTATTCGTGAGACAGTGTACGCTTGTCGCGTGCGTGCATGCTTGGGGTGGTGGTGGTGGGGGGGGGGGGGTGTATGAGTGATGCGGTATCAGTATGCGCTAGTTTGGTGTCCTACACCACGCATTGGATCCATCATAATCATACTATTATTAATTTCCCTTGCCGTTGCAACGCCGCTGCGAGCTGCCCCAGCTCTCACCTCGCCTCTCACTCGCTCATGTTTGTCCGTGTAGAGTATCCGTCCGTTTCGAGGTGAACAAGTCTGGTTTGACTTGACTCGATTGCTGATCCGTCCGTTTCGAAGTGAACAAGTCTGGTTTGACTCGATTGCTGATTTAATTTCTTTATCTGTGTGTCCGTCCGTTATCCGCGGTCACTTTTGATCCCTATCCGATTCTCTGCGGATCAGAAAAGTTGCGGATAGGATCCAACTCTACTTTGAGCCCTGATCACCAGTAAACCGGTGACAAATAAAATGGCCCTGATGCCTGACCACTGGTACACCGGTGAGTGAAACTATGCGATACTAAATGGGGGATTCAACAGTCAATCAAAATAGTCAAACTAAATTGAATTGTGCAAATTGAAAGTTAAAGTTTGTTTACCTTTTTCAAAGCTAAATCAGTGATTTTTGGGGGATTTTTTAAATAGAAATTGGTAATGGAAAGTGAGATATCTGAACCAGTTCTGTCAGTGCTAGGAAAACACTCTTCACAACACAGGATATCATTGATTATTTCAAGGATTTCTCTGAATTACACTGTTGTAATGATGAAGATTACTCTGTTATTGAATTGTCTTCCGATTCTGATGATGATGATATGGTAACAGACAGTGATAATAATGATTAACGTGTGTGTCAAATGGTGGCACAAATCGCTCAGGAGCTCAGGAAAAAGGACACAGTAGGTCCAGGACCACAGGCCTCAAAGGGTTAAAGAGAGAAGCTTTCCAGTTTCTGTAGTGTGAAGCGGACGAGTAATAGTAATTTGTTGTTACCCTCTAGATAGGATGCTGGTCTATCGCAGATTACTTCCAGTCAGCTGGTACCCATTCTGGGAGTAAATCCTGATGTCCAAGGAAAAATAGTAAGTGCTGCAAGAGGGGCTCAAACATGTGTCACAAGTGCACTCTGCAATGCCTTAAAAGCCACTTGACCTCCACGCATCCCACATTAGATTTAGAGCCGAAAAGTTATAATAGCCTTTTGATTCAGCTTCTGCCATTTATTCAACATCTTCTATTGTGGATAAAATATTTGGATAAACCAATGTTGGAGGCTGAATTTGATCCTAGCTAATGGGGAAAGAATAATAAGTATTAACCTTCTTAGCGCGTCATAAGCGGGATTTTTCAGTTGGGTAAATTGTAGTTAAAATTCACTGAATTTGTTTCTCCCCTATATAATTTGTTTTTAAATTTATTGTGACTTT
>JAUELH010292253.1:0-10482 GCA_031471375.1 Hermissenda crassicornis | reverse complement strand
TTAAACAAATCCAATAAGGCATTGACATAGTGATAAAAGAACAGATACAATTATATGATTATACGTGTATAAGTAAATATACAGTATAATTTAATTTAATTCCTTTTGTATTGTATATGCAATGGTTATACGTGACTTGAATAATCATAGGACCTCAGGAGTGACAGCATTTTTTAAAAATGCTTTCACATTTTCTTTCATATAATTTTACATTCTGCTTCTACTTCTTGATACAAAGTGCTCAGGTATGTCTTTTGTATTATTATGACAAATAATACGTAAAGAAAAATATTATAACTTTAACTTGTCTAACCCAGCAATCAATTTTGGAAACCAGTCATGTTTTTCTTTGCATAAAAGTCCACAGTAGGGAAATTCATGTTAAGGGTACTCTGAAAAAAAAAAATGGAAAAAAGAGTTTGATCGTGAGAGACATGAGCATTGACTGATTCAATTCAAGCAAACCAGGCATACTCTCTTGTGGGACCTAGAAATTACTTTGACAGTTTGAAGGCCTTCTGGTATGTGGATAGTTATGATTTTAATTCTGCAAGTACAGGGTGTCCAAAAAATACAAGAACGGGCAAAATTGTCATAACTTTGTAATCATTAAAGCAATCAAATCAAAACTTGGAATACTTGAAATATATCAAGGGGGACAAATTATCTTTCAAAGGAATACATAAAAGGCTTTTAATATAATGCTTTTTTCTGACAAATGACAACATATTTTTTTTTTAATGTATTGTATTGCTTTAAGATTTTAAGATCAATTGTTTCCTTTGATATAATTTAAATGTGCAAAGTTCTGATTTGATTGCTTTTGTAATTCTAAGATTATGACTATTTTGCCCATTCCTGTTTATTTATTTTTTTGGACACCCTGTATAAAGCATATTAAGTATATTAGTAGTAGGCAGATTTTATAAATATTTTAAAAGGTTGGAGTTGATTACTACTTGGTCTCACGTTGAATGTTGAGTACTTTTAATATTTTATTATTATTTGTTGTTTTCAACTTGTCTTTGTCACTTTTATTTATTGAAATATTTACAGAATAATTGATCAAAGTCAAAGTATTTATAATACAGTAGTATCCAGTTAAACGCACGCTCTCTCTGACTTATTACTGGTGGACACAGACCTAGTCTACGGGGCAAGGATGGGTTTGAGCATGGCCGTAGTTTGAGAGCACAAGACATTAGCTGTCTGCCCACGGCCATCGTGATTTTCAAATCAAGACTGCCGTGGTCTGCCTCGCCCATCCCAGTGCTGACAGGACAAAGCACTGCCACGTTATGTTAACACTAGATTCCTACGTCCTTGTGTTTCATTGGATTAGACTAGGCGCCAATGTTCCACACACACATACACAATGTGAACTGTGATACGGAACCTGTCAAATCTAGGCCCTATCTACAGGTCGTATGTGGTCAAGGGAAACAACTCTGTCTTTTCCTAAGAAAAGGGAAGTAACTGGTAATGTTTTATTACTTCTTACAAAGGCACGCATCTCTTAAATGCACGCTACCCGGGCCTCCCGAGCACCGTGCGTTTAACCGGATACTACTGTAATAATATTGTGAACAACCAATTAATAAAAGAATCCATGTTTTACTTGTTTTGCAAGAATTTTTTCTATATGTATCGTCTTAACCCTTTCCCGCCCGAAAGCGCCCGATAATAATCACCCCCTGGCCACCAGGAAATCATGAAGTCGTTGTAATGTCTCTGGTACTGGTACTGGTAGGGTCAACTTCTGCCGATTCTTTTCACTAATCTTCTTTCCAATTGTCATTTATTCCCAGCACTATACGACCTTACTCCATGTGTATTCTTTCAACTTACAATACAATGCCATCCGAAATATTGAAACACATCAATTGTTTCAGACTCTGTGAGTGTACAATAACAATCTGTGTTATTTGTCTGTAGAAAGAGCGCACATACGTACACCATTGGAACCATGTGGCATGCTCCTCCCAGTTGTCCAAAAAAACTGTGGAGTTGGCACACCTTGGCTAGGTACATCATTCTATTTCTTTATTGGTTTATATGAAAATGACAACTAACTGTGTTGTTCACAAACCAATGAATGAGCACTGTCCACTCTTCTCTTTTCTTTGTCTTCTGTCAAGACTCCCTTTTTCTTTGGGAGGGGTTGGGGGCTCTAACACTAACACAGCTGGACCAATGTGGTACAGATCTGCCCAGGCCTCCACCAAATCAATGGCCATCCCCCATTCAGTGCAGTGTGGGACTTAATCTATTGGGAATCTTTTTGTTGTTTGTTTGTTAAGAGCACATCGACACAGTAAGGTCATATCGTGCTGGGTAACAGTAACAGTAAGATGACAGGTCAAGTTAAAAGAATGAGCAGAAGTAGATTTCCTGAAAAAAAAAAGCAAATGATTAATAATATGATAATAATATGAAAAATATAACACAACACTCAACACACAAAAAAAAATATTATTGTTGAAGAATATAAAAAGAGAGCACATCCACACAATAGGAAATGTGTCATTTGTCTGGAAAGAAGCACGTTCTCACACTATGGGAATGTGTCGTCATTTGCCTGGAAATAGCACATCGACAACAGACCATGGGAATGTGTCATTTGCCTGTCAAAACAACCACATCCACGTAGTATGGGAACGTGTCATTTGCCTGTGGAAAGAGCATAGACTATGGGAATGTGTGAATTTATCTGTCGAAAGAGCACATCCACAGCTTATGGCAATGTGTCATTTGTCTGTGGAAAGAGCACATCCACAGACTATTGGAATGTGTCATTTGAATTTGTCTGTAGAAAGAGCACATCCACAGCTTATGGCAATGTGTCATTTGTCTGTGGAAAGAGCACATCCACAGACTATTGGAATGTGTCATTTGAATTTGTCTGTAGAAAGAGCACATCCACAGACTGAATGTGTCAATTGTCTTTGTAAAGAGCACATCCACAGACTGAATGTGTCATTTGTCTTTGTAAAGAGCACATCCACAGAATATGAAATTTTGTCTGTGGAAAGAACACATCTACTTCATCTACAGATGATGGGAATGTGTCATTTGTTTGCGGAAAGAGCACATCCAAAAACTGAATGTGTCATTTGTCTGTGGAAAGAAGCACATCCACACAGTATGGGAATGTGCCATTTTCCCCTAGCAGACAAATGTGCCATACTATTTAATTTTTTGGATTAAAAAATTGAAAACAATAATTTTTTTGTTTTTTTAAAAGATTTTGTATTACTTTTTTTCCACATTCAAAATCAAAATTTTAATATTCTTTTTCAACAGACATGAAATATATTTTCTTAATAAACAACTCTCTAAACAATAATTATGGGAAATGAATATACACAAAATAAAATCACTTTGTTCAAATCATACCAGAAACTTTTCTTTGATTAAACACAATTCATTGTAATTGTATATCGTGTATGGAAATACGAACATGTGAATCGACAGGACACCAACAATCCATTGCTGACAATATTTCATATTTTCATCACCAAATTTAATATCAACATAAACCGACTTGGCAATATATAAAACAGCAAAGTGCCATCATTTCCAACACTTGAAACAATTCAAACTAAAAAAACAGGAGTGTTTGCTTCCAGTCTGAAAAAAAGAAAATAATGGAATTGAACAATATAATTAATCATCAAAGTATTCAACTATGACAGTGCGTGACCGTGGTAGTCGGGTTTTGATTGTCCAAAAATATTTGTTTGTTTGTTTAGAAAGGCCAAATCCAGAGAAGACATAGTTGGATGATGCAACAATGACTGGAAAGAAGGTGAGGTAGCTCCCTTCACTTCAATGCCAAAAGTGAAACTTGTCACTTCAAAAGTCTAATCCTCAAAACAAGGTCTTTAAAATCTAATTGAAGGAAATTTCTCATTATTCATTCAATGTGCTCAATAAGTCTTTTTCTATGCATTATCATTACTATTATTCACAACATAAAAATAATAAATTTTAAAATTAAAAATCAGAAAAAAATGTTATTTGAGGAGACTCATTAGCCAATGTCAATGCACCTTCTCTGCAATGTCTAGAGCAAGGGATTTAAGTACTATATAATTAAGTCATCAACGAGTAGGAGACTCAAAATTACCTCGATAATATTAAGTAAGTGCTTACCAACACCAACCAATAGCACCTTCCCTTGACATTCATTCATTCACCAATATATGTAGTAAAACCAACGCTTTGTCGCTGCCTTCTGTCCAGTCTCTACTATAATCACATTTTTTTCTAATGTCTTTTGTTATTGTTTTTTCAAAACTAGTTTTAATTAAAAATTTCTAAAAGAATATCAACATGGGTAATACAGTGCTGGGAAATAGTGAAAAGAGTGACCAGATGTAGACGCTACCAGAGACATCCTCTGATCACCCCCAAACAACTAAATTGAAAGATAAAATAGAACAAATTACAAAACTTTCAAGACAAGTCGTACCTTGCAAAAGGCATAAATATCTTGACCAACAGTGTAGCAAAACAACGGAAGGGAACATAGACCTTCTGGTCAATTCCATACCAAGACCAGCTACCATAACTTGGTGTCGACTTGTTTTGTTTGTTGCTATTTTAGCTCTTGTTGAATGAGAAAATGGAAAGCACACACAGTATCATGACAGTTGGAGCTGCAGGAGTGGTGATACCCAAAGGGGATGCTGCTTTGATGTTTGTTTTTTGTTAAGAGAAAACATCGACACAGGTAATAACAGTACTGGAAGATAGCGGGATGAATGACAGAATTATGTAAAGGAATTAATAATTGATGATTTTTTCGCCTTTAGGCTGAGGCCACTCCCTAGACATTGGTTGTTGGTTGAAAGACCCCGTTCACACCACACAGTGTGTGAGGATTGAAAAAATGATAGATACACTTATTTTGAAGTAAACAGGAGTAGATCCAATAAATGCTACAACAATGTCACATACCTGCATGCAATCCTCAACGGGAAATCAACCCATTTTGCCCTTCCCAATAATCAATCATGATGAAAACCTCTTCTTCTTTTCTTTCTTTCTCTCTCTCTCTCACTCGTATTTCACTTTCACATTTTATTGTAAAACTAAACATTGTTTTCAAATCAACGTTCCACAAATTATTACAGACCAACAGCAGAAAATATCTATAGTAAATTTATATATATATATATATATACACATGCCATTTAAATTTAAGAATAAACCTTTTACTTTTAACAAACAGTGGAAAAAACAAACAAAAAAAACTCCCCATTTCAAAAATACAAGAAACATTTCTTTCATCTTCAATTTAAAAAAAAATGAAAAAAGATTTGTATCTATAACATTCTCAAAAATATATAATTGTAATGTACACAATATGAAATATATATATATTTATATATATTATATACTTTGATGTATTAGTAGAAATCTACAAATGATCAATCCAAAACAACAGTAATTAGATAAATCAAACAATTTGTATTGAATTCCCTGAAGTTGCATTCAAACAGGCAGACTGGCAACAAGACATGTCAACGTTGCCGTTGTGAACACACACACACACACACACACACACAGGCACATGTGTTCAAAGTGACCTTGTTTGTTGAGCTAGACCCAACCACCAGAGGTGTCCTCCCACCACCTACTGGTGTTTTAGTTTTATTTCCTTGTTGAAAAAGATCAACTCACTAGAAGTAGAATATAAATCATGTAGTTGTAGTGCTAGAAAATAGTAAGACATGAAGTAGACCTTACCACCAGAGGTGTCCCCCACTTCCCAGCGGTGTTTTAGTTCTACTTGCATGTTGAAAAAAGGGCATATCAACACTATTACTATTACTGACTGTTAGTGTTAGGTTATTAAGTGCTTGGGAATAGTAAGATGAAAGGATTAGATAAAAAAAAAATCCAACAGAAGTAGAAGTAGACCCTACGAGAGGCACCTGCATGTTGAAAAAAGAGCACCTCACTAGAATATAGATCATTCATTCACCTAGTGCTGGGAAAGAGTTAAAGATTTTCCAATAAGGAACAGAATTCCAGTTTGTTGGAAAATGTCACAGTGCCAGTGTGGACACATACACACACACACACATATACACACACACTCACTCACAAATGCACACACACACATATATACACACACACACACACACTCACTCACACACATATACACATACACACTCACTCACACATGCATGCATGCGCACACACACGCATGTGCGCACACACACTCAGGCAGTTGAGACTACATCCTGCATGTCAGTGTCGAGTTAGCCACCCCAACCCATGACAAACACATTCGGGCACAAATAGATCAACACTGGGGTGGGTGGGTGGGGGGTTAAGTCCATTTGACATCAAACGGTAAAACATGAAACTGGCTGCTGCAAAGTAAACAGGACAACTCTGCTGTCATGTTGTTTTGGTATAAAAATGGGGCGTACACGCACATTGGAAGACTTTCTGTCACAGCTCATACTACCACACAGACTTGTATCATCACTGCTGTTTTTCTAACCACCTACACAATTGACGTCACTACTACTCGTGCTTCTTCCACACACCCAAGCATCTTGATCAATTTAATGTTTAATTTATCATAGTAATCTCTAAATGAGGCTTTGAACCGCTAAAAAGATTGTTACCAATGATGATGATGGTGGATATTAATGGCAATATATGTAATAACAACAATGGCAATAATGACAAAATTGATGTTGAGTTGAGTTCTCAGCTGTGGAAGTGCCAACATTTTAAATGATGATCAGGTGACATTCATGCTCACGACTGTTGTTCTCACCCGTCCTCCCCCTTCACCCTCATTTCATTTTAGAGGTATCAATCCTTTTTTCTATCAGTGCAACTAGCCGCACCATTTCCCTTCTGATGGCTAAGTCTAATGTTAACACTGCTTATGTGAATAGACAGGTAAAGTTTTTCAGGAGGACGTGTTGATACTATTACATTGAATTTATTACCCTTACAAGACAATACCCAAACAGTTTGGTTTTTTTTGTACACATGTGTGCTTGCACGTAGTGTAAGTATGTGATAAACTTATCTGTCCTGTCTGGACTGCCTATTCTACCCTTAGAAAATGAGCAGTGGGACACCTTTATTCCCAGTATCCTAAGCCACAGTGAGGACCAACTTATAAGACTGTGCTACTGTTGTGACCCAAGAAAAGATCTAAACATGTCTACTAACACTAATAGCCTTCATGACAATCCTACAAAGGGGAAAGTGTGTTAAATTTCAATTGCCTATTTAATATAATTATAATATTGCCAAAAATTGTTGACAAACAGTGGCAAGTTTTTCTCTTCTCTAGTAGGTAATTTAGCATTGTTACTGTTACATATCGAGTGGAGGAGTGTGAGTGTGTTTGTGAGTGTGAAAGAGTCAACATTATGTGGATGCATTGGTGATTACAGTATAGTCGTAATTTCACAGACAGTCGACATTTTTACAATAGGTGGATTTCTATTCTCTCATTCAACCATTTAAAAATTAACAAGGAAAAATATATTAAATAAAACCAAATGTATGTACATGGAAAATAGGTAGAATTAAAAAGACACAAAGTTTTTGTTTTTCACCAAAATGAATTCATTGTGACAATCAAAACAGACAAAAATACCATACAACTGATTTAAAAGGAAACATGCACTTTTATACGACAAATATAGAACCACTCATTTTGCACAGACATCTTGATGGCCGGAGTAGAGAAACTCTGAAATCCGAGTCCAGGATACTTTAGTTACCACACCATAAAACATCTAATCCCAGCTTCCAGCCATGCCATTATCACGCACGCCTAGGTAGAAGAGTCAGCAGGCTCTTAAACTTTTTTGTGGATGAGAGACAACCTAATCAATGGCTTGTGTACAACAAGCAGACTTTAGAAATCAATCATGTGTCGTTTTTATTATTTCTGCGCTGCGGTCGGTGCCAACGCCGTGGTGACAATATTCAAAAACACAAGCAGGAAAATTGGTCAAGATTTTAAAATGAATCCTGCTTAATTTCTGCATATTCAAACCACACCTCACCATTGGCAAGATGAGAGCCCAAACAGATGCAACAACAAAAAGAGAACTTTCTTTTGGACCAGATGGTGTGGATGACGACGACAGAATAGAGCACTAGTCCCCTTCCCAGTTTACAGCTGTTGGACACCGGATGAAGGGAGCATGGCTCTAGTCAGTGTTCAAGATGACACTGCTTGTGAGACAAGAGACATGGCAGCAAGTTGCCTGCCTTTTCGAAGACGCTATCAATCACCACGGTGCCATTATAAAGTTTTGTATAAATATAAAAATGTACACAATTTTTGGTTTATTGCCATGTCAGACTGAACACAAACACTGAGACACAGCGAGCTAACTGCCTGCTGGTGTTAAATGTCTACTCCTTCAGTCAGGGACAATCCCATTGTCAAAGGAATGTTGTGCACCGTCCACATTTGACCACAGGGAACACCATCAATTGACAGATCTTTAAAAAGGATTTGTGGTAACAAGCAACGACTTTTATCACACACACACAAAAAACCTACTTCCCTAGGTCATCTACTAAGAGGTGATGACAAGAGATTCTTACAAAATTGCTCATCCCCAGTAACATTAGGAAACCCTTCATTTTCTAACAAAGTATGTTAAAAGATAAAAGATGTTGTTACGTATCTTGAATCAAAATGACAAAAAGGGGTCAAAATCTCCCAAATGCTTTAAGGGAATTTTTGCAACAGAAAAGAAAACACAATAACAGAAAAAAAAGAGTATGATTGAAATGGTACAACTTTGTGTCAAAAAAAAACTAACAAACATATTTACTCACACACTCATATGCGTAACTTAAACTTGGTGAAACGTCAAGAAGATTGTTTTGTTGGCAGCCAAAAAAATAAAAAAAGGAAAGGGGCAAACCAGTCTATGTCCTAATCCAGGTGTCATACCTGGGTGATTTCACAATCATCCCACTCGTTCTCGGATTCGGTGTCAGACAGGTCATCAGGTGCTTCATTGTCACTGTAGCCCAAGGACATGGCCTCTGTACTGCCAGTGACGAGTTTCACGTCCAGAGTATTGTCTGGGCGGGGAACGCCCGCTTTAACCGCTGGGCTGGACGGGCTGCGATATTTGTCGGAAGGCAACAGGTGGTATTTTTCTAATGAGGTGTGGTTGAAGGAAGCCGTAGAGTTGGGCTTGCCGGACATGGGCAAATGAGAGGAGGACTGACTCGGGCTGACGGGCAAGCTGACAGAGGAAGAGAGGGGCATACACGTAGTGATGGCATCATTGGGTGGAAGCAATGCTCCGTGACCTTGGGGAGACTTGGGAGGTAGAGCAAAACGGTCCGTCATATCGTCCGCACTCTTGCTGCGTTCTAAATGGTTGCTCTCATGCATGGGGGTGAAATAGATCTTGACCTGGAAATAAATACGATGATACAGAGATGAATGAAATGTCAATCCAACGGTAAAACAGACGAAGTGAAGTCTTCATTTAACGGGGGGAAACAAAACAGAGTGATGTGAAATGTCAAATTGAAGACAATACAGTCATGTGAAATGTCAATACAGAGATAATACAGGCTGGTCAAAAGAGTAAAGAGGTGTCCATCCGCACAAGAGGCACTTTTACAACCACCACCACAAACAGTTGTTAAATTTTTTCAAAGAAACCGTGAAACAAATATTCCTGAGGAAATATGTATGATCGCATGTTGTAAAATAAAGAGAGCACATCGACACAATAAAAGGTCATGCAATGCTTCGAAACAGTAAAATTACAGGATGCACAATTAGTAAACATTGAGCATGACATGGTCATGATAATGCGCTCTCAAAGTGCTATGTATTATTATCATTATCAGAGGCGCCTTCCAATCACCCCGCTTTGGGTGGAAACTCTCCCTGAACAAGAAGGCATCATCTACCAATTGTAAATAAAAAAGGTTACAGCAAAAATGACAATTCCATTCCAATACCCAGCTTACTGGAGAATCAATCCATGAGTATTATTTTCCAAATGGAGGTGACGCTTACCTTGAAGTTGGGGCTATACATCTTGTGAGATTTGTCCTTGTTGCACCTGTCCAGATCACTTTTCAAGAGAGTCAGACTCAACAGTTGGTTGCAGTCGGTGGGACCCCCCGCACCGTTGGCGTGGCCCTCTTCCTCCGTCACAAAGAATGTGTTAAACCAAAAGTGAAACATTTTTTCCTGAAACAATATGAGATCGACACGACGTCAGTTTCTTGCAAGATGGTACTAACTAAATGGGGTATTACTATTTGATTTTTTTATTTTATATATATATATATATATACCCAGGATCCGGGGGATATAAATATGGATCCTTTGTTTCACCACGCAAGAGGTGCAACCCCTTCAGTCGTGGGCATCGCCCATGGACCACGCGACTTTTCTAGTGACCCATGGGCCATATCTGTCATGCCCCTTTTTCTTTGTCT
>JAUELH010292252.1:552-15862 GCA_031471375.1 Hermissenda crassicornis | reverse complement strand
GTCCCAACCAGCTATACAGAAATGCTGTTGGACGCTGCCACCGTCCGAACCAGCTGAAAGAGTTAAGGGAGATCAATAAGAGGAAACTAGCATGAATAAGCCTCAGGGATAACACGTTATTATGTGCGTACACGCGTGTATGTGTTTGTGTGTGTATGGGAGGGAGGTGTTTTTGGATGTTTTTTTTGATGTTGTATGTTTTTGTTTTGTTTCTTTTTTGACTAAAAAGCTAAATAATTGGCAACACATTATTTTGTTGACAATGAGCGCATGACAAGTCACGCATGTCAGTTATTAACAACGATTTATGACACTTTTTAATAGAATATGACCTTTCATGCACATGATATGGCAACCATGAACCTCAGAGCATTTCAGTGTGAAGAGGATATGCATCAAAAGCATCAAGGTCCATAGATTATCAAAAAATGTCACGCGACAAAGTAAAATTATGAGCTGTAACAAAAAAATGACTACAGTATTTTATAGAAAATAACGAACGTTAACTGTTTTTAAGTTAGGCAGGATAGGAATTTGCCATGATTTTAAAAAGATAGTTGTCCAAAATGTGTTCAATTGATGTTGAATTATTTAATGTTCTAAGAGGAAATAAGACAGGTTTGTTTCAAGTGGAATGGGGAGAGGAGAATTTCATAAATCAACAAAAATTATGGAAAACATCATTTACAGTCCACAGCTTTGAAGAATAAACTATACAATAAAAGTTGATTGATTTGGATGTATTGATTGATGATTTGTGCACATAGCCAGAATGATATTCATTCAAGATATTTTTGAACACTGAGATTTATAAACCATATTCATAATTCTTTACGAATTGGAGAAATATTGTTGCTAACCATTTACCTATCTTTTTTCTCTGACAGCTCCCGGCTATGGTATGCCAGGTTGGTCTCCTTTCTCTCATTTTGTTTCAAAATATCTGTTGATAAATTGTGCAAAAAAAAAAATTGTTTGTCGCTATGTGTCTCATGCTTGTTGTCATTTAAGTTCTCTCTCTTACAATTACAACTGGACATAGTGTCAGAGTGAAAATGATTTTCAAATCATTAAGTATAATTGTTTGTTAAGATATGAAAGTTTTGTTTCTGATTGATTTTTGTAATCGCAAGAATTGTTATAAAATCTGTATTCATCGGTAAAAATATGCTTCAGAAATACAGGCATTGTCAGTTGCAGTATTTTCATTTAAAAAAGTTTCAGTTTTGCTAGAAGCCATTAACCATTCCCCTCAAATGCTAGATAATTAACATGTCTCAAAATAGAGAAAATATTGTATTTGTAATTCTATGTGTGGTCAGCTATGATCCTGTAACAAGATATTTTTACAAATCTATTTATTTATCTATTCTTTTATATCAATCCACACTTCTTTTTTTTTCTCCTCTGAAACTTAATGTACTCAATTATTTTTCAGGAATACCTTTTGGAGCCATGAGTGCAATGAATGCAATGGCTGGATTTGCTCATCCTGGATACAGCTTGCCACCAGGTGCTTTAAGCGCTGCCAGGATAGGCCTTCCTTTGACAGCAGCCATTGGGAGCTCAGTACTTCTTGTGTCTAACTTAGATGAAGATGTAAGTATGATTATATAATAGGATGTTTATTTTTTAGATAAAGAAATAAAACAGAGCACTGCAAATTGTGTGCATCTGAATATTAACTGAGTACAATGTTGAGATAATTTCTTCACTATTACAAGAGCATTCAAGTGTTTAGTAATCAGCTTGTCTGTGTTGCAAACTGGACTGTTATGTGTCCCTGTGAATAAAGCTTTTTTTCACGGGGACATACTGTTTGGGTTGTTTTCGGATGTTGTTTTGTTTTTGCTGGTTTCTTTTTGGTTTTTTTGTTTGTTTTAGTTTTGATTTTTTTTTTTAGATAATATTATTAGTTTTCTGAATTTTAAATGCATCACATCTCTGTACCGCATGGTGTAATACATTGTGCATGACACAATTATGTTCAAATTAAAATCTTTCCACATTACAGAAAATCAAATAACAAATTTAATGTGTCAAATATTTTCTTTTTTTTTTAAATATTGCTAAAACATGTAGTTTCAATATTCCATTGACTTTTGACAAGCTCTATTTGTATTTATTTTATTTTTTTCTACAGCCTTTTGATATTAAAGTCATGTGAAATGTCACTTTTCTTTCTCTATTCCTTGTTTGTACATTCATCTAACATATTATCTTTCATGTTTTCTCTCCCATTCCCTTCTTTTCCTCTCTCTGATTATTTCCCTTCCCACTATAACACATCCCCCTCCCCCAATCCCATCCACGCTCTACACCTGTTTGCTGTACAATCATGGCTACGCCTGGGAACATTGGCTGGAACACCTTGGTGTTTCTGATTGGTTGTGTAATCGACCACTTGAATTTGTTGGTCACCTCGTCATTTCACTTCATCTGCTGCTGCAAAAAATTTCCATCTGTCCTGCAAACAATTTATAAAAAAAACCCAAAAAAACAACCCAACCTCATACTTCTGCCCTCCCAGATGGTTTCGCCAGACGCTCTTTTCACTCTCTTTGGTATGTTTCATCTTTATTTTTATCATTTTTACTTGAATCATTTCATCATTTTGCTTTTATGCATACATTGATGAAGTCAAAGTAATTTACAAGATTTGGAATATATTCATGAATTTCCCAATTGCAAGCTCAAAAATCTTTACCCAAAATGATTAAAAATGTAGCTATGCTGTGAGAATTAGTCAATAGAAATTGGGGGAAAAAAAATTTGTTACATAGGGCCACATTTCAAGAGAAAGTAATATAATACAAACTCAAATAAAACTTTTTTTTTTTACAAATTCAAATAGTCATTTGAGTTGTGCTTAAAGACAGATGGATCTGATTATTTCATAAATTGATAATTGTATATTTAACATCAGAGAGTGTTTTTTGACTGTTGTTAGGATTATACAGAATTCTTTATTCTTTGTAAATAATTATTAGTACTATGACAGATATCAATCTTGACCTTTGTCAAAATCAATGTTTTAAAAATCTTTTTTATTGTTTTTGTTTTATACACTCTCTGTTCATATTGATACATTCATACTCATGTTGGTTAGTAATGTAGGCAGTGCTACTCAGGGTCAAATGTTTTTTTAATGAAAGTGATATAGATTATGTTTTATAAATGGATTCGTTATTTCTTTACTAGACAAAATTGATAATGTATAACATTATAACCAGTTTCCTAAAGATTAGTAAATTCTATAATCTCTTCTGTCTCTTCCTCAAAAAATTATTTTAAATGCAATAGAAGCCAATATTTCTATTCATGTCAAAATCACAACTTGTCTATCATTATTATCAACGTTATGTATAATTTTATAAGATCCCCGTAGATTGAGACATCTCCTTCACACCATTTCACAATCTAAATCATGTCACGCTTCCTTTCCTCAAACATTTGCTTCATCTTTAAACCTTCCAAACTTCAGTAGGAAAGATTCAAAAGATTTATAGGTTTGGGTTTGATTTTGTTTTGATTTTTTCTTAAAAATGGTAATAGGCTTTGTGCCATTAAGGAAAAGAGGCTTGTTTCAGTAGTGCTTTGGTTTTGGGGTTTTATATATGCACACAAGAAGAATCAACAAATTACTTTCTGATGTCATCTGATCTTCTCTACATGAAACTTTTATTCCAAAACATAATTTATTTAAACATATATACAACACCTTCTATCTCTTTAATGTTGTCTTCTCATACAAACAGGTATATCAATATATCTGTGCAGCAAAAAGCCAAAGTTTCAATGAATAACATGGTCACAGTATCGAATCACAACTTTGAGTGTATTTTTCTGGTGAAACTAAGAAGTATGCAAGCAACCAAAATGGGTCTTGAAGAAAATTAAAAATATGTTAAATTTTCTTTTTCCATTCATTAGTTTAACTTGAAGCAGCCACTGATTTTTTGAGATTCACAGTCCATGTTGGCAGCGAGTTATGAAATGATAATGACCCTAAAAAAGACTTTTATAGCCAGAATGGGCTTTGAATACTGAAGGGGGGGAAATAACTAATCATCCAGTTGAAATTTTCTTTTTTGGTGACTGTTGCACAGAACTATTGAAATTTACCTCAAATGATACATGTTGTGATCTATGATATTTTGATATGTCACAAACTGTAGTTCAACCCTTGATATGTATATCTGCTTTTTTCAACAGGGGTGTATGGGGATGTGCACCGTGTGAAAGTGTTATTCAACAAAAAAGATAATGCTCTTATTCAAATGTCTGATCCTCACCAAGCACAATTAGGTAATCATTTAGCCTTCCATATTTTATAGTTTTAAGAACTTGTAAATTAAACAAATAATGCTGTAAACACAACAATAATATGAATGATCTATTCAATGTAGTCAATCTTTGTCAAATGGAATGCATAGTGTACCAATGAAGAATATTTTCAAGAAATGCCTTTTGAAAGAAAATGATGATTTTTAATTTCATTGTAATAGATTACAGTTTAATACATTATGTTAGAATCTTGAGTTTGATATGATTTGAATGTGATGTCTATGATGTTTTTCTTTCATTTAACTCTCCTTTGTTGTACTCATTTTCAATTGTTATCATATATCTTCAAAATTATTTTTTCAGCCATCACATATCTTGACAAAGCCAAAGTTTGGGGAAAGCAGATCAGAGTTGCCCAGTCAAAGCACCAGGTCGTTCAAATGCCCAAGGAGGGCCAATCAGTAAGTCAAAACTGTGTTCTCAATCAGTGTTCTAACGGCAGTTTTCACATTTCATTGTCTATGTGCTGCCCAATGCACAGCACTATATCGATTCTGGATTCAGCAAATGAAAAGTAATTAACCCAATATATGGTGCTACTAACTTTGTTTCAATTTTGTATTATTTCAAAGATGTTTTTACAATTTCTTGTTGTGTAATTAATTTCTCTTATTTGTTATTTTAAACAGGATGCTGGCCTGACAAAAGACTTTGTGAACTCACCTCTTCACCGATTCAAACGTCCGGGATCAAAGAACTGTCAAAACATTTTCCCACCCTCCCAAGTCCTGCACTTATCCAACATTCCGTATGTTTTATTTCCACAATTGTTTGATAATTCCTTTTTACATCATTTGTTATAACATTTCTCAATATTTGAGAATTGTCTAAGGTATGAAAAGATCAATTTCCATAGTATGCCAGCGTTGATTTTCAAGTCTGTCTTTTTAATAATTATAATCATGTTTTGCCATAGTTGAAACATTATATCACCATCTGTTTTTCAAACTTCTTTGTAAAAAATTATGTAGAAATGTATTTAAGTATAAAAATGTATTTTACAGGGCTCATGTCACAGAGGAGAATCTGAAGACTTGGTTCAGTGATCACGGCACTGTCAAAGCATTCAAGTTTTTCCCGTAAGTAATATTCACCTTTTAAAAAACTGTTTCTTTCACTGTAAAAGACTGGTTTCGTGAAGTAGTAGTTCATCTTCCATTTCACTTTGACAGCAGTTAAAGTTAGTAATGACAGATGTTTTTTATTGCTTTTTGGGGTTTTTTTATCAAACAGCACCAATGCAATGTCCATTCTTGTTTATTTTATGCATTATCCTTTCAGACAACCTGAAAAAATCATTTACTCTTATTTCATATGTCATTGATTAATTATTAACTCAATGGAAATTGAATTGTTGTGAATCGCTGTTGACACAACTTTCACTGCATGAATATTATTAGTGTCTGACTCTTAACCATGTAAGCTCCTCGGGGAGGATGGGAGGTGATTCTTTTTAGCTCAAAAACCATAGCCAACCTCTCAGTTAATTTTGTAAAGCATACAAATGTGATTACCTCCCACATTTTGAGTTGAAGACAGTGGGCTCATCACCTGCTTTTCTTAAATCTGATGCAAAGCATTTACAGCTTATTAAAGCTGTCGTTACACTGCAATGCGGTACAAAAGGTAATTTGATTAAGAAAGAAAGAAAGAAATTTTGAGTTGAGACAGTGCATTCACTGGAATCCTTTAAATGAACATAGCAAGGAGTGATGTCCTAACAGTGCTTTTGTCAGTCAATAAGTTAATAAGACGAATGAAATTAATTATTTGTTTTTTTGTTATACTTCCAAATCATAAATATGAGATATTCAAAGTAGAAAAAAGGTTCACCTGTAATTATTGCCTGTCAAATGGAACCATGTAAATGTGATTATGTTTTTTCCATTTGTCTCAAAAGTCCCATCCTCCTCTATCACCATGGTTAAAGTCAAACCCTAACATAGCTTTTAAGAATAGTTATCTGGACCAAGTATCTGATTAATGTGTTAATGTAGGTCTATCTGATATAATCTGCAAAATCTAAGGTTAATTGATGTACATTATTAATTAACAAAAAATGTTTAACCTATTTTTGTCTTATGTGATTTTTAATACTGACAAAATATGTTTTTACCTTACTATGATCTGAACTGATTCATCACCTGTTGGCTCCTTAAATACACCTTTTAACGCGAATTATTCTTGACTATTGTTCAGTCCGTCTGTTTCTGATGACAGGAAAGACAGAAAGATGGCACTCCTTCAAATGAGCAACACTGAAGAAGCTATCCATGCACTGATGGTAAGCGTTTCCATTGATAAGAGGTTGAGAAATTAATAGAATTAGAATAAGGTGTGATCTCTGATGTTTGTTGGAAATCCACCTCATATGTTTAATTAAATTTAATTACCTTCATCATGAATGTGATATTTAAAAAATCGTATTTCTAGTGTTTACAGGAATGAGGGAATTCATGTATGCTGAAAAAGCGTTGTAGAATGTGAGACGAGAGCAAGATATAAGTTTTTAAGTCCTAGATTCAATGTTTATAAAGTCACATTTTGCTATCAATTTTCTGTTAACAGGCTATGCATAACTACCAGATGGGAGAAAGCTGTCATCTACGCGTATCATTCTCCAAGTCCTTGATTTGATCATGTATTCTGGAAGACGAATCAACTGGATGATAGATATAAAGCCATTAATGTTAAAGAGTTTTATAATTTTATAATCATTCATTATAATATGAATATATATACATATTATATATATATTTACATAATTATTATATATATTTCAATATTATTAAATGTACTTTTCTTGAAAGAGACAGCATTACAATATGGAAATAACATTGATGATTAATATAATATGCGCACAGCAATAGGAGCAGTTTAGTTGTACATTAGTTTGGCATGTTCTATGATTTGGAAATCACCATAGGGAAAAGATAGTATATATGATCACTTTAACATCACAATTGTTTTGTTTTTTGTTTTAAATGAATGCTTTCTTGTGTTTTTTTTAAAAAGTATGGTTTTTGAATCAGAACTAGCATTAAACTTGCTGCCAAATAAAGATATATATATTTAATTTCAAGACATTTTTATCAATCGTGCTGTAAACTTAAATGCCATGGAAACACTCTGCATTCCATCAGGGTTGAAAGCATGACTTGATGCAAATGTGTAAAGAAGATATTAACATGCATTTTGATTTGCTATCAGCTTCTGCTTGAAGTGGAGCATACTTGTTTGTAATCTGCATTGTTAAAAATTTGTCATCTATGAGAATTTCAGTACTGCATTTAATTCAAAATCTAGATTTTTTTCCTCTGCAAATATTAAATAAATTTAGAATGAATTTTTTTTATCAAAAATTATACTTATGAAGTGATCAAGATCCTATGAATGTTAATTAATTAGGTAAGCAATTATTTGCATATATGTGAGTCATTCATGCATTTAAACCACTGGGAACATAATCTGCATTCATTACTTTTTTTTATTCATTTTAATTGTTATCATTAGTGTTTATATTGTAACCAATCTGCTCTGAAGAAGAAAATTAAGACTAAATTAGGAAATTACCAGATCCCAACAAAAGGTGTGAAATATTGTATACATTTTCATAACTGAGTTGAATACAGCCTGTCCTTATCATGAAAATTTTAAAGACCACAAAAATCATGTCCAAAATGTGCATTACCAAAGTGCCTTTTTTGAATTGTGGGAGCTTTTCTAACTGTGCCTTTCCAGACAGTCTAGATCAACCACAAGTGCTGATTGGGCAGCCATGATTCTTGCTCAGTGAAATGTGCATTAGCTCAGGGGATTAAATCTTTGAAATTGAAGCTAGATCAGGATTGGTTAGACATAGCAGAAAGCATCACATATAGCATATTATATTGAAGAGAAATGTGTTCAGTTTTTTTGTGCAAGAGTCTGTGACTTTTTTAGAGAGTAAAAAGTTAAAATTACCCATATTAATATTATCTTAAGTCAACATTTGGCGTTGCAGCAAACATTATCACATATTTTGACACATCAGTGATACATTTGAATATTGAATGAATAGAAAATGTGAAGTTAAGCAGTGGGATATAAGAATTTGTTTTGTGCAGGGTTTTAGTCTATGTTTTGTCCTTTCGTGGTATTGTACATATATGAAATTGATATAGGGGTTCTTTTTGTTTCAGTTTGTCTTCATTTTGTTATATTATTTTTAAAGATATTTATATTTATATGCAACTATTTAAAAAACAGAACCACATGTAAATGTAGATCTGAATATGAATAATTTTAAATGCACAAATGATTAAACCAAACCATATTGCATGTCAGTATCGATTCAATGTCATTAGTTTCAGTTTGTGCTATAGAAAAGTTTTACGGGTTTGTTTGTGTTTAACCTTATGTGTCTTTCCATTGAAAGCTATTATGAGGCATGGGTCTGTGATTATTACAGTTGAATTGGCAAATTTTGGGGGGAAATCATGTTCAAAATGCCTATGTAGCATAACTATTTTACTTATATAAACAGTGTGATAATGTAATGCATGTTACTTTGTGCTGGGAAATCATTTTGTTGTAGGATTATGCATAACATTAAAAGGTATTTGCATAATTATGAATATTCAATAGGGGTCATTTTAGATTTGTTTTGCTTTTTGTTTGTTTGGTTTTCTGTTTATTGTTGAGTCATAATCTTTAACCCTTTTATATATCTATAGACCTAAGAGAAAATAGCAATGAATGTCATTTTTTTTTTGTTTAAATGAAAAATCAAACCAAGCATACATTAAGGCTAGCATAATGGAGCATCTATAAATTCAGCAATGTAACATTAGTCCTTACTTTTTAGTACAGAACAATATTTTTTCAATGTAAATAAACCAATCTATAGCATGTATTCATCATAACCATTTATTTACTTTAGTTTTACTTGTTGATTGGATTTGATTTTATTAAATGGTTTGTTGTTTTCTCTGTCAAATTTTGGGTTTGATCCATTATTAAATGTGTTTTCTTTGTTTAGAAGATTCAGTTCTTGCAAGTATCATTTTACACGAGTTTGTTTCTTAATTCATTTTCGAAAGAGCATTTTATTTCTTCACGCTTTAAAAAAAGACTGAAATATACATTATATGTTTCTTAACCTACAGTTTGCTGTGAGATTTTATCCCCTTCAACAACACATCAATACGTAACTCTTCTGTCCAAAACCATCATGTTTTAATCTTCACTTAGCTAAAATATAATGGCTTGAAAATTGACCAACATTGTCAGTTTGTACAGACATGAAGCTATGGAGACTTCATTCAAATACAGTTTACTTCTGAGTTTCTGATCCATGACAACAGTCAGTTGGTTTAAATGAACCATATCACTATTGATCTGTTCAGATTATGTTTGGTTCCCTCCTCACACAATGCTTGAGGACTCTAAGAGGACTGTTTGCCATTCAAAGTAGAAGAGTTCACAGGGTTATTGCAATGTTTTGATAATTTTGTTATGATTGATAATATCCATGAGTTTATATTACTTTTCGTACTGCTTTCCCCTTAAGTTCAAGATTATTGGAAATGTTTGCATGACATTGAGTTGACTGACAATATGATTGTCCTAATATTGAATAGCGTATTTGTTCAATGATGAATGAACCTATGAATTCAAATTCCAATGAATGTTGATCAAAATGTGTTGTCAAACATCGATTATTAATATTGCTGGAGAAAATTGCAAACCATCTTTTCACTCCAGCGAGCAAATTTTTTTAGAGATAAGATTGCATCATAATGACGATGACCAAAAAATCCCAAAACATTTAGCTCTGTGTGATAATCAATCAAATGGGTTGATACAAATCAGAAATATTTTGCATTTATTAATACAAAATAGATTTGATTAGCATAATGGAAAATTGTATGGTTTGCAACTTTCAACAGTATTATGTGTGTTGTGTATTATTGTAGGTATTTATGGTACAGACATTTAAGAGACACCAAGGTAAATTTCACCAGTCTACACAAATAAACCATAATATTATTATTCCATGTTGCCATGATACTTTTACACAAAACAACTGGAGAGAAAAACACCGCATTGTATGACTAATTGTACATTAATTTGCATGACTACCTGGTCTCTTATAATTCCCCATTGCAATGTGTTAATCAAAACCTACGTTGTTTATGATGGTTGTCAATGTCATGTTTTATTACACAATGAGTTGATGTGAGTTTATCAACTTTAAAAACACAATACCATTACTTTTGCAGATATATGATGAAATGTTATACATGCTAAATGGGTTTATTTAATGTATTGTGTACATGGGTGGTCCACGATGTTGTCATGTGTTGAGATTAGTCACCTCAGCTTTGGTAATTATAAAAACTTACAATGAACTGAAAGGATAATAAGATAAGAATAATTTCAATGGAAATCGCATTATTGGAAGTGTAATGTCAATTATTCATTTATTGATTGGATAGTTGGTGGGAGAGATTACATATTTACTTTAAGGAAATGGGTTTGGGCTGATGTTTTTCTCCTTGGTTTATTTATTTATTTTTAATTTTTTTGTGTGTAGTTTAAGGTTTTGTTTGTCTTAAGTTTTTGAAGGGTTTTAGATGGTATTTACAGATGTTTTGGGGAGTTCTTTTGAAAATTGATTGGTGATTTTTTTGTACATGTTCAAAGTTGTTACAATCAACCAGGAATTATCATGATGCAATTCTTCTTGAAGCTGAATGAGTTACAACTCGTGTATGATTTCAAAATGACATTTACAAATGTCATCACACAAGTGCAATTTAGCTGAGAATTGACAGAGTGAATGAAAAACCTATGCTATTGTGTTTTTGATATGACTATGGTGAATAGAGTTTTTGTTGTATTATTGTAAATGAGGAGACAATAGAGGTACTCTGCTCTTTGAGTTTCAAGGACATGGTATTTTTAATAATATGCTCTAGCCTGAAGACAAATGGCAACGGTTACTGTGCAACACAAGAGAGCATTAACATAGTCTTGACATATTGAGCTTAAGAGTAGCTTTCAAAGGGTTTTACATATGTCCATTTTAGAATTTGAAATGAAACAACACAAATTTATTTATTACATTTTTGCATTGTGAACTTTTGTTTTGAAGTGTTCATTTATCACTATTCCGGGGATATCGGCTATGTGATACATATCTTAGATTTGTGAGATGTCTAGGAATGTACAATGTAAGGAACATAGAAGGAAATGAGATTTAAAATCTGAAACCAAAAATGCAGGATAAAGGTGGTCTGAAATATAATTAGATTTAAACTTCTTTTAATTCTAATTATACATTTGGGACTGTGTTGTTTAAGCTATAAGCATTGGTTGATAGTTATTGAGCATTTCCTCCTTTGTTTTTAGAATGTTTAATGTTTTGTTTCACATTCATGATCATGACAAGAGTGATAATTGTGATCACCTATATGGTGCGTGTGTGATTGTCAAAATATCTAGTGTTAAGAAGAAATATGAAATTTACATGGATATTTATATTTTTACATTTTATATATATAAAACATGAACCTCAACATTTAGTGATTGTTTTTTTTTTTTCTTTGAGTGAAGAATTTTTTTCAATGAAACGTTGAGAAGTATGTCTGACATTATTGAGAATGTATTTCAGAGATATGTGTAAGTGAGAGATATGAATTTTATGAGATTTGAGCTTTTGGAAATGGTGATGTGCCTCTGGTGTAGTGTAATGATTCCTTTCACCAATGTAAGGATGACAGTCATGTCTATTGAAATTTGTTTTCCTTGTAAAATTTTCCCTCGCACTTTTAATTCTGTTCAAATAACCACATTTCCTGTTTCTTGGTGTTCTTAAACTTTTACTTTTTATTTTCCCTTGCACTATATTTTGTTTAGTTTTAATACTTTAATTTTCTGTATTATAAATCCCACATTTTCATATCTATTTTAATTGAATGTTATAACTTCATGCCTTTGTATCCCATTTCTATGCCTTTATAATCTCCGGTCTTTTGCTTTCCATCTGCTAGCTTGGCCTTTAGATTTTCATCCATTTGTACACTGATTTGGTGGGCACCTCTAGTAGGATCTATTTCTGTTTTATCTTTTAACTAATCCTGTCATCTTACTATTTACAAGCACTACACAACCTAATTGTGTTGATATGCTCCATTTACAACCAAAAACAAAAAAAAAATTGATAATTCTGGTCAAATACTGCTCATCCAAATTGTCAACACCATCATGTTGACATGGAGAGCTTAGAAGAAAGAAATTATGATTCGATTACCTTTCAAGTAAAAAGAAAGTGCAAAAAATAAAAACTGAGTCAGCCTTAAGAATTGAGTCAGCCAAACAACAACTGCAAATCAGAACATTGAGTAGATCATGATATGACCTGTCTCTGTTCCTTTTCCTTTTCTGGGTTATAATGATATAGATGTACCTTGTATACTAACCTCCATCCAACTACCCGCACTTTAGTAGCTTCTTAATCTGTTTATTGCTTGAATCTATAATTCATGGACAGGGATGAAATAAAGTCCTATTCCATATATTTTCCCTTTTTTTTAACTCTTTTCTTTCCTATATTTCATGTTTGTTGAAAATCAAAGCTGTTTTTAAAACTTATTTCCAGTACTTTGTGCTATATCAGTGTATCTAATAGAAATAGACCTTTTTTTTCTCCTTTAAACCACTGGCTATACTGTCACTGTCAATCTTCAATTAGCACGGGAAGATAAATGCCTTCATAAACCCAATACCCAGTATACTTACTTCATTGTGCAATCCATCTGTATGTATTCACCACAAGTTTACTTGAGATGCAAATTGCATGATGAAAACAACAAAATTATCTCACAGGCCCCTGCACGTCTGCGTCGTGGTCCACGTCAAAACTGCTAATACTGTATTACGTATTGCCTTTCTTTCCACTGCATGAAATGGCGGAGGGATTTGCATAAGCACTTTGTATTAGTAACTCTCCCAAGGATCTCAAATTCATCACTTCATCAAAAGATACTTTGCAGAAAAACTTGTCTTGGACTTGCACCGAATCTTGTGTGAGGTGATTTCAGAGAACTTTCAGTTTGTGATGTGTTTGTCAACACTTCTATTTTATGACCCATAAGTTAGAGGTTCAAATCCTAATGTGAGAGTGAGAAGTATACAAACAAGACCTGTATAAAAAATAGACAGCTCTGGTCTATTTCACAGTCGTAACATAGATTGATTTACGGCCAAGAGTTGTCTTCTTGAATAAAACACACCAATGTGTTGAAAAGGATATATGAACAGAAAAATTTGCTGAAGTTGAGGGGATCCATCTCACAACTTTCTATTCTGATTGACAGGAGTGGACAAAGCAGGTTATTCAACATGTCAATAGCTGATTAATTTGTTTTGCATTCACTCTCACTGTCTCAGTCTCAGCTTACGGTGATAAAGTGGTCAGGATATCTTGCAAGATGATGTCAGTGTCAGTGTGACGGAATTTTTTTAAAACGTACAAAACTCAGAAGACCAATTGTACGCGTCATCAATATAACCACGGACACTGAATGAAAACTAAGCCTGGCACTTCCTGACAAAGGGTAGGATTTATAATACATCCTATACCAGTGTTCTGTATTTTCTTAACAGTAATAGGATTATTTATCAAAGAGGTATTCCACCTCCCTGGAGCAGAACTTGGATAGATTTAACTTGAACTTGAACTTTAACCCTGGGCCCTCACCAATATGAAGGTGCTGTAAACACTTTTGTCGTCACAGAATGAAAGGTTCAGGCCTTATTCAGAATTTAATATATTTTTCCACTGGCAAGAAAATTGACTTGCCAAATCGACATGAGTACCAGCTTGCTAGCAACCGGTAAGAGACTAGCGCATCCTTTAGGGAATGTGACAGTGAGTTACGGTTACATAATTTATTGTCCTCGTCACCCCAGTGCAACCATCTATAAGTGAAAAGAGAACCCCCCCTCCTCCCCTTACTTACAATGTAAAACATTCAGGGTCAAAGTAAACAAGAAAGCATCTCCTGCCTACCATCCCTGATATTATATGAACGCTAACCCTAACAACACCCTTTACCAAAAAATGTTACTTTATGACAAAAAAATTCAAATGGATTGAGCTACCAATCTAAGCCAGTCTGTAGTCAATTAAACCACACAGTGAAAAAGAATTGAAATCATCATTTATTGTTTTGAATTGGCATCAATCAACACAAATGTGAAGCAATCTGGGAAGACCAGCCAGTGGGAAAATGCTCATTTTTAGGGGAGTTAAATTTAAATAGTGGTGTAGAGAGAACTCGCCTTATCACTTTGTTTTTTGAATGATCCCATTAGAAACAAATGTATGAGTATTTCAAGTAAGGTACTGAAAATATGAAGCTAGATATGACCTGTATCTCGATTCATGACTCGGTGCATTTCGGCAGATTGTCATGACCGTCTCACAAATGAGAGATTCAGGGGGTAAATAAAAAATTGTGTAGTACTGGATAATGTAAATGCTCATTTTAAGGTTAACACAGTATCGCAGTAACCATTATGGTTAGCACTTCAGACTTGATTCTTTCCTAGGCTGTTTTTTTTTCTTGGACGAGAAATTTCACTCCAATTTTCTCACTCAACTCAGTTGTAAATGAGTAGGCTGGCTGATTAAAACATTTTCTTTGTCTGGACAATTGTATAAGCGCCTAACAGGCTGCAAATCTTGTCGTATGTGTTTTGTGTTTGCTGTTGGCCGGGAGAAGTGAATTTGTCATTGTAAAGTGCCATGAGCACTATATAAGTGTCATAGAGGTCTAAGGGCTGGCACACAATAAGAGGAATAATCAACAATGGAATAATTTCAATGTTTATTTTAGCAAACCAATGACACCATAATAAAGAAGAAAAAAAATCGCCCATCTCTCCGGGGGGGGGGGGGGGGGGGGGGGGGGGG
>JAUELH010292141.1:0-10483 GCA_031471375.1 Hermissenda crassicornis | reverse complement strand
AGATTATTCTACTTCTGTGTGTGTGTGTGTGTGTGTGTGTGTGTGTGTGTGTGTGTGTGTGTGTGTGTGTGTGTGTGGATGGGTGTGTGTGTGTGTGTGTGTGTGTGTGTGTGTGTGTGTGTATGTGTGTGTGTGTGTGTCTGTGTGTGTGTGTGTCTCAAAAAAAGTCTTGACAGAAAAGAAAAATAAATTTAAAAGATCGACATTAAGAAAGAGAGCAAATTGAAAGCCGCAGTCAAGAAAGTGTCTGAATGCCACACTAGATGCGGGGACTGTTGACTCTCTATACTGTGTCACACTAGATGCGTGGACTGTTGACTCTCTATACTGTGCCACACTAGATGCGTGAACTGTTGACTCTCTATACTGTGTCACACTACACACAATTAGGTACCTACACACACCCTAGAACGCCCACCATAGCGAGTGCTCAGACTCAGACGCGCGACCAATGACTGGCGACCTGTGACGATCGCTGTGACACACCACACAGGTGTGTGCACTGTTTTTGTGTGTCCGGTGTGTCCCGTTTGAAAGCAAAACACATAGCCTTGCTTGACTCGTATCATGTTTACTTCCTTACCTAACTAACATTAACATGCACATGCTTTGGAAAGAATAAGTTATTCTACGAAAACTGACTTTGACTTTGTTAAATGTTGTAATAACAGGTAACGATCGAATAGAATGTTGTTATATAACTTTCAACTTTAATGAGTGAGGTGATAAAGAACAACTTAAGATTAAGACGTAGGCTAGCCTAGATGTTAAATGATCCGTATTGGATTCTCAGCAGAACGTCGGTTAAGATAAGAACCTTTCCCAAATGTTCTTTTCTCCCTTAACTTTTAGTGTGTTCGTGCTTATTTATTCAGCAACTTCGGGTTCTTTTGTTATTGTTTTGTTTATTGCTGTTAGCTTGGAAAATCGTATTAGGTATGTCACAAATTGAGAAATATCCATGAAATGCATTTTTTTTCTTAATTAAAAACTTTGAAAAGTGATGAATTACTTTACTGCTCACTGGAAGTCAGTCTGAATTGAATTATTCTGAGGTTTTGATCTTTTCCCAACTTTAGATTTTGATATTTCAATCTTTATCAAAACAGAAGGAGAGGAGATGGACATATAATCAGTAAATTAGTAAAGTTGTCTGTCTGTCTATAATCGCAATCTAAAACTATGACAGTCAATGAAATGTATCCTTTTTTCCCTTCCACTTCCACTACTCACTTTCAAATCACAGAACATTTTGATGTTGATGATTAATAGGTTTGGATGACTGTTACTGTTGTTATGTTATGAAATCTGATGAGGCTATGTTTGTTGTCATCGTTTGAATGTATTTCGTGGTACTGCAAATACAGCAATGCAGCAATAGATTATATGTGGTTGAAAGTATGACAAAAATGACAAACACACCTAAGAGATGAAAGGTGACTCAGGTGTCAGGACTCAATCCAACCAAGACATCTTCCATATATTGATACTGATATCCGGAGTGCGTTTACTTAAATTTGGACATCTTTAACTAATAGTTTTTGCTTTGCGTCATAAGCTATTAATAATTGATTTATTGCATGAGAAGCAATGAAATCTTGTGTTTTTTATTTTCTATTTTAATTTGTTTTTGTCATAAATATGCCTATGTTTGGAACTTTATATAAAAATGATTTGTTTCAATTATTTCAGATGGGTTCAAAGTTCATGAATAGCTTCAAATACAACCAAAGGTCACAGAAAGAGGTCTAGCATTGATTCTACTACGTACCTACTTGGAGATTGCATTGCAAAATGTTGCTTCCCAGCGGAATGAAGTTCAGGTATCGGGTGGTGGCAGTCGCTGTCCTGACCACATTGATCATCGGATTCTATATCAATCTGCCGGAGGAGACGGGGAAACTGGAACTGCAGCAGCAGCATCGGAGAATGTTGCAAGGAAACTTTTACAAGCCAACCTTAGCCTATGTAAGGGATTCAATGAGTTTTTTCATAATACATGTTTATCTATTTTTCAAATTTTTTATTTTATTTTTTGAGAAGCGTTTTGCCTAACACCGAAAGGTAAATGTAATCGATAAAGAAAGAAAGAGAAGCATTTGTTATCCACCTTTGACTATCGATATCAATCCTTGTCAACATGATTACAGTGTGAGCACTTGGAGTTGGAGAAATCTGTCAAATGCTCAGTTGGCATTTTTTTTTCTGTGATGTCAGAATGCATTCTATTCTGATTTTATTTAGCATGGACTTGGTGCTGATCACAATGCAAATGCCTTCTGATGTGTAAAACACAGCCAAATAATTACTTTTTGTTTGCTTTTATTTATTCAAGATGAGATAGCTGTTTTTGATGTGACGTAGGACCCTGTTGAATTTTCGGGAATATTTTAATCCAAAGCTATTTAGGTTACCTACAAAACTTGCATAGTATATCCTTTCTGTAAAAAAAGGGATTTTTATGAGATTTCCATTGTATTTTTTTGCAGGAAACTAGAAAGGAGGAATATCCGGTTTGCACGATATTTGACTCACACCATCCACGACCTTTGCATGCCAACATATCCACCCATGATCTGTTCTATGATTCAGAATATGATGTCAAGATGGATGGAAGTTGGGACATGCCGACGCCCACAATAGAATATCGTAAGACCTTCTGTATTAACTGATGTCTGATTTCTCTCTGTCAAGTTCATTTGGTTTGCTGTAATTCGTCAATATGAATTGAATTTGTCACAAATGTTCTAGATACTGTAACAGTATGTTCATTTTGGTTTTATATGTGAACTCTGTATTCTCAAAATCAATTCCAACATTCATGCAAAGGAGAAAATACAAAAAATGTAATATATAGCGGTTGTACGAAAAAAATAAGCAAAACAAAACATGATTTTGGAATGAGGTTCTTCAATAATAGAAAACAGTTGGTGATAGGTTTTCGATTTATTTGTACATTTATTTATTTGTCTTTTACTTTCCATCTACAGACAGGAAGAAAAAACATCCAAAGTTGAACGTAATTTTAATGCCTCACTCCCACAATGACCCCGGCTGGCTGAAGACGGTGTATGAATACTACTCTGATCAGACAAAAGACATCCTCGACAATATGGTCAACAAACTTACCCAGTACCCCAACATGACCTTCATTTGGGCCGAGACGGTTTACTTCTCTATGTGGTGGAATGAGCTAGAGGATGTTGTCAAGGTATTGTTTAAGGATTGAACACTTTTTACTTTTTATGTAAAGAAAATTCTTTGTACGTTTATAGAAAGGATTGAACTGAAACTTGAAAAAGAATTGAATGTAACTGTAACAAAATATTATGTATTTCATGTCAAAGGGAAGTAATTGGGTTGAGGGATAGCCATTTTCATTATAATGTGTATCTGAGCATGCGGTCATTATACCTCGTGAATTGATGCTAATAATAATAGATAAATCTTGTGAAACTAGAACAATTTGTATGTAACTATTCTTTGTATACATCAGATGGTTGATTCAGTACAGTTCTGATTAATTGTTTTACTTCTTTATTTTTTCCTTATTAGATCCATGTCAAACGTTTGATAAGAAGAGGACAGCTTGAGATTGTGTTGGGAGGATGGGTGATGCCCGATGAAGCCAGCACTCACTATGTGTCTGTCATAGATCAACTAGTGGAAGGGCACCAATGGCTGTGGGAGAACCTCGGTGTGAGACCCCAAAATAGCTGGTCTATCGACCCTTTTGGTTACTCTGGCACCATGCCATATCTGTGGCAAAAAGCTGGTATGACCAACATGGTCATTCAACGTGTTCACCAAGCAATCAAAAGCTCTCTTGTCAAGGAGAAAGCTTTGGAATTTTATTGGCGTCAAATGTGGGATGCTAAAGGCACCACAGATATCTTCTGCCATATCATGCCTTTCATGCTGTACAATATCAAATACACTTGCGGCCCAAACATTTACAGTTGCATTCAGTTTGACTTCAGAGTTGTTCCCAATGACTTCTCAGAAAGCAGAGGAGACCCCATTACCAATGCTAATCTAGAGCAGCAGGCTAAACTTTTAGCCCAGCAATATAGGGACAAATCATTTTATTTCCGGTACAATACCGTTTTGGTGCCAATCGGTGATGATTTCCGCTATGACAAAGAGATAGAGTGGGATCAACAGTATGAAAACTATGAGAAACTAATTAGCTATATCAATTCTAATCCTGAATTAAACATGAATATTAAGTGGGGAACTCTGAAAGACTATTTTAAACTCACTGAAAAAGAACATCGTATGAAATCAATGAAAGGTGAAGTTTCCAATTTTCCGATACTCAGCGGGGATTTCTTTCCTTACTCAGACCAAGACATGGCCTACTGGACAGGCTATTTCTCCACTCGACCTTTTGATAAGATGTTTGCCATGGATGTACAGTCGACTATTCAAGCAGCGGACATCATGAATACACTCCACTTTGCTTTCTATAAAAAATGGAAAATGCAAACTCGACAGCACTTTTTTGTTCATTCGTCATTCCTGCAAAAGGCTCGCAGAGGCCTTGGTCTATTTCTCCATCATGATGCTATTACAGGCACAGCCAAAGATTTTGTCGTTGTTGATTACGAGGAGCACCTCCTTAGAGCCTACAACAAGTCTCAGGATGTCTTAAAACAAACAATGCAGTCGCTGATGTCAGAGGGCAAGGTTGAAAAACCTATTGTTTTCAAACCAGAGGTTGTTCGTAAAACATACAAAGACCTGCCAACCAAGGACATATTGTCCATACATGAATCTGGCACAACAGTGATGTTCTTCAACCCTTTACCTCAAGTGAGAAATCAGATGGTTAGTTTGATGGTAGATTGTGAGAAGGTTGAGGTTCTATCGGCTATGAGAGACATGATTCCAAATCAAATCAGTCCTATCTGGGACCCACGGGGGGAAGCAGTTGTAAGACCATCTGTGTTTGAGCTGACCTTCATGGTACAATTGGGACCTCTTGCCACTGTCCCGTATATATTGTATAGGAAAATGGAACTTCCAGAAACATCCTACACATCCTTGCTAACGGCTTACAACACTGAGAATATCGATATCCCAAGTGAACTCAATTTTCCAGTTAAGAAACCACAATCTAGTGATTCTCATTCTATTTATGTGGACAACGAAAGGATTCAACTTGAATTTAATTCCAAAACTGGATCATTGATCAGAATGAAGGATCTTCATACTGAGAATGTGACAGAGCTCAACTTAAGTTTCAAGTATTATAAATCTAAAGGCAGTGGAGCCTATTTATTTTATCCAAACGGACCCGCAACAAGATTGTTGTACAACATTCCAGTCATCCGAATTGTAAAAGGTTCTCTTATGACCCGCGTGGAAATAGGTTACGAGCCCTACATCATTCATCGTGTTACTCTCTTCCATCATCCATCTCATGTAACGTCAGCTGTTTTCATTGAAAATGAAGTCAGTATTCACACGCTTAAAGACAAGGAAATCATTATGCATTTTGACACCAGTGTGAAAAACAAGGATTTCTCATTTTTCACAGACCAGAATGGTTTTCAGTTCATTCGTCGAAAAACAAATCATAATGTGAAAATTGAAGGGAACTACTATCCAATAACCTCTGGGATTTTCATGGAGGACAGAACCACTCGTATTTCGTTGCTGTCTGGCCAGCCTCATGGGGCATCCTCTCTTGAAAGAGGTGAACTCGAGGTGATGCTGGATAGACAACTTATTCACGACGATAACCGGGGTTTGGGTGAAGGTGTGATGGATATAAAAACGACTGTAAACAGATTTATTTTGATGGTAGAGAGGAGATCTGCCCCGCTTTCCCATGCAACAAGCATGTCCCACCATGCTGCGCTGTCCCTTCAATCCATTGTTCTATTAGATATGTTGTCCCGACCTGTCCTGGCGTATTACACCAATATTGATACTGACATATTCTTTAGGAGATTCAAAACTATTTCAGATGACTTTCCATGTGACATTTCTTTGGTCAGTCTCCGCAGTCTGGCAACGAGTAACTTTGAATATAACGGTACAAGTCTTATTCTTCACAGACGCGGATACGACTGTAACTTCCCTTCTTGGGATCTCCCGTGCACCCCGACGAAAACGGATTTGAGTTTTAGTAAACTTTTTAAAGAATTCAGCTTTTCCAACGTGAAAGAAACGTCTCTGACTCATACTGTAACAAAAAAGTTGTTGAAACCGGATGAAACCTTGACCATTCCTCCCATGGAATTGGTGGCATACCATTTTGAATTTAATTAATATCATCATGTCATCAGTTGTTTTCATTCGTCTCTCTTGTTATTGTCTGTTTAAGTTTATGTGTCCTTATTGCCTTGAATGTGATCTTCCATGATATTGTCTGTTTTACATTTAAAAATGTAAATCACAAAATATTTCTATTTATTCATCCTATTCATGTTAAGAAGAGACATCTTATCTTTCCATATTTTTGTTCATCAGATCATGGTTTTGTCCTTTATTTTATTTTATAATTTTTTTTTTCATCAGTTTTCAAATTATGAAATCTCATGCCTGTCATATTAAAAAGAAATATGCCTTTCATGAGTACCATTTTCTTTGTTCACACTGTCCAATGCCTTAGTTACCACCTGAAGGCTGTGTCTTTGCCATATTGATGTCCATGTAAACTTTATGGAGAGCATCGAGTAATTGCTACCCTACCATCATGTTGGAAAACTCTGCACTATTGCTAGCGTACTACTACAGACATTGTTTTCTGCATCTCAACCGGGCAGAATAATGATAGATCCCTTTTAGATTACGACTATGTTGACCATAATCATTTTTGTTTAGACAGACTCCATCTTCATTTGATATTGTCCTCATCGTACTCATCACCATTTCCATCATACCTTCATTTTATTGCTCTACCTTTGTTTAAAAAGCATTCTCATCATCATCATCATAATATTATTGATAATCATTTCTCATAACAGATTATTACAAATTGCATTCCCAAACAAAAAGTTGTTGCACTGTAAATACAATGTGTCCATATTTAATTTTATTTCAAAATTATGAAATTATGATTATCTGCGTCGGATCTGTAACTATAACTAATTTTATTTGTCTTGCGAATTCCCCTTTGTATTCTTTCCATGCCGTTCTCAAACCTTTCTTCTTTTTTTTTTTTTGCCTTTAGGTTGTACTAATCATCACCTGATTGTATGCTTAAGGAAACTTTACTTGATGCATCATCCCAAAATAAACCAATTCGATCAAATTTGCTTTTATCCAACTGCAGACCACTGTGTGTGTTATGCATATTACAGAACAATACACAAATGTGCAGACATATGTGACATCTCTACATCGTGTTTTTCTATTCATTACCAACCGCATGAAAAGATTTACCTGGTACCCTCCAGACTGCCAGTTATCTAGAGGAGACACACCAGGGCTGCAGTAAAACATTTTTTGGTTACCATGATAAGATTAAGAATAGCAACTAACTGTGTGTTGTTCTTTGATCAATGCAAAATGGGAGTGGGTAGGCGCTATGATAGAGGCCCCCACCAAATCAATGGCCATTCCACATTCATTGAATTGTGGGGCTGAGTCGATTGGGATCACTTGCTATCTAGGTGAACTGAGTACT
Source organism: Hermissenda crassicornis (assembly GCA_031471375.1). Lineage (NCBI taxonomy): Eukaryota > Metazoa > Mollusca > Gastropoda > Nudibranchia > Glaucidae > Hermissenda > Hermissenda crassicornis. The sequence continues at coordinate 2,844 of JAUELH010292141.1, read as the reverse complement.
TTTGTACTTGAAGGGTATTAGAAAATCCTGGGTGGGAACTACAATGCATATTTTGGGATATGGTGGCTATTATTTGATCTAGTGTTGGTTGTACCGTTTTGTGACAGATGATCATCTGTCTTTTGAGTTATATTTTTTCATATTATTATAGCTTTAATTATCATTTGCTTTTCTTTTTCAGAAATTCACTCTTTTGACTTGACCTGTCAATAATGTCATGTTTGTCAGGACGATATGACCTAATTGTGTCTATGTTCTCTCTTTACAAACAAACAAATCACCTGGTGCCTGGGTGGCTTCTGTTTGATCTTTTAAGCAATCAATAATCTTGACATCTTACTATGTATTTCAAACCACTACAAGACCTAATTATGCTCTCATATCAAACCTCAAAAGAAAAACTTTTCATTCAAAATGGTGTATTATGGATTCCTTGAACCTTTTTGTTTTGCGTGTCCCACAGAGTTTGAGGAAACGGTGGTGCTTGAGTCTATTTTTAGCCTATGTGTGAGTGACAGAGAGAGATTCAAATTCAGGAGGAATGACAGTGACAACACAGTGAGACTGTTCTTTCTCATAATATTGACCGTAACTAATCTTCGTATTAGTTAATGAACATATTTTTGTGATTTAAAAAAAATATGATTTACATTTACAGAAACAAATTGTGAGCATTAAGAATGAAGTCATCTCTTTTGTCTTACACACAACTGTATAGTAAATTATCACAGTAGAGATTGTATTTTTTGTCAATCATTGTCCATCTTTTCTATAATGATGACACTGAATATTCAATGAAAGAAGTACTGAATGGATTATATGAAACCTTTTTATCTAAAAATACCCGAAATAGAACCATGAACAACTAGATTGATTATGTGAGCGTTTGTGAATTTTTATTCAATATCTATCATGGTATGGGGTTATTATATTAATTATGTGTACATACTTGATAACTAAATGACCTTGTCAACAAAGACATGTTATTGCATTCCGTTTTATTATCCAAGTGCCAATTGTAACCATTTACAGAGAAGAACCGATTCAAAAATAACCTGGCTTACCTTGATTGATTCTTTTGAGACAATGCAGATTTGAGTGGAGGGCTGGGGCTAAGATTACACTGTGTTGGTTTTATCATTCTTTGACAATGATAATGAAGTGGGTGGTTGGAGGGTGCCTCTGGTAGGGTCTACTTCTGTTCCCTCTTTTAACTAATCCTGTCATCTTACTATTTTCCAGCACTATATGACCTATATTGTGTCGATGTGCTCTCTTTCAACAAACAAACAAACAATGATAATGATACATACTGTAGCATTTTCATTGCAGTACAAATTACTATTGTATTAGGTACTACTATACTAATACTACTATGCATGATCAACATATTTTATAATAAAACAAAATTAACTAGGGGACAGCATATGAAAGTTGCAAGTACAAGTGACTAAATAAAGCACAGCACAATAATATTTATTAACTTGTACTTGCAGTGTAGTGTAGCAAAAGGAAATGGGTCAGGTTTTTTCCTGTTCTTTTTCTTGATAATATTTTGTGTAGAAGCCTTTTGCATCGTGTAGAACGCGAACCCTTATGCTCATAGACCTAATTAAACTTTGAACATAATCGTCTGTCATTTCCTCCCAAATGCCACATAATGTTTCAAACACAGCATAGGAGTAGGAGTTTTGAGCGTAATTGTGTTACTTTAGTTCTCTTTTATCATGTTCCACATGTTTTCTATAGAGAGCATATTGGGGCTAACTGGGGGTAGGTAATGTCTGGTTACATTGGCTCTGTGGGGAGGTATTAATGAATGTAGCGGTAAATAGAAATCACTCTTTGAGTTATTAAAAGATTTAAATCGCTTGTAAACCAATTAACAAAACCCGCAATTGATCATTTTGTGCCAAAAAGATTTAAGAAAATCACATTTTTGCAAATGCAAATTTTTTACGCTAATTTTTAAACTACCCTCTCTTACACTCTGTTCATTACAGACAACCAACTACTAGGTTTATATCAAATGATATATTATATGAATATCTATTGATTTAATACTACAGTATTGAAATTTTCCTTTGGACGCGACCATGTATATTACGAGAATATAATGAGTCAAGTTGTCGTTTTATTTCATGTCAACATTATCAGTGAATGTTTGATTATGCCAATCCTCCCACTCTCATCAGTCTCAGCCCTTCACATCATTCATCAGGTGTATGAATCTGCTGCCGTGTTTTACCTGCATTCCTTTTGTGCTGTATAGTATACATACATCTGTATACATTAAAACATTATCGTCATTATTGTGATTTCAACTTTTCTCTTCTATGTTAGACATTGGTCGTTCAACTTTTGAGAGCAGCAGTTTGAAATCAACAATAGATATAACAAATCTATAATAAGTGAAAGTGATAACATTGATATCATAGGGAATTCATTTATACCTATAACATGATGCTATTGAGTGGAAAAATACGTTTTGAAAAAGGAACACACCAATGGTGTTAGTGCTAGATAACAAATAGGTTTCTTTTTGTCACTTTGTGATATTATGGGATGTTTTGATACAAACTTACAGTACCATGACCAAAAGAAAAGTCCATTTTGTTTGTAGAGTAATACAATAACAATGTTGAACATATATGCATGTACCAAGTGTCATGCTCCTCCCAGTTTACCAATAAACTGTGGAGCTGACGCACCCGGGCAACAGAATTTCATTTCTTTATTGGTTTATATGAGAATGACAACTACCTGCGTATTGTTCACAAACCATTGAATGAACACAATCCTGCTCTTCTCTTTGTCTTCTATCAAGACTCCCTTTTTCTTTGG
>JAUELH010292030.1:0-10488 GCA_031471375.1 Hermissenda crassicornis | reverse complement strand
GCAATTACAATTTATTAAAGCTATCCTTACACTGCAATGCGGTACAAAAAGGATATTTGATAAAGAAAGAAAGAAAGGTGATGAGCCCAATGATGATGATGATGATGATAATAATAATAATGATGAAATCAAATAAATAATCCATTCTCTTTCTCTTAGTCTTAGGTTAGGCTGTTACTGTTAAAATTAAAAGCTATATGAAAATGAAATAAAATCATTCAACAAAGGGCAATATTAAAAAAAAGGCTGTTACTGTTTCTCACTTTTCATCTGTCTCAGTTTCTGTCGTGGTCCTTTCTTCTTCTTCTTCTTCTCAAAATTTTCATCCATCTGTGACAGAGACACGCCACCGTTCTTGCTCCCTTCAACTCTCGCCCCGTCTGTCACGCCCGCCATCTTCCGCTTCACCATCTTCTTTTTCATCGTCACCATCATAGTATTATTACTATTATGCTTGAGCAACTGGGATTTGACCTCAGCCACGGAATTGGAGTTTGGGTGCGACTGCTGAAGGGAATTATTCAATTTCTCATTTTTTCCCCGCGCCGATGGAAAACTGGCCCGTTTGAGCGGGGACCCCATCGATGGCCCGCTACTGGGCTGCAGTCGACGGTGTTCCAATAACGACTGTAAACGTTCCTGGGTTAGAGAGGAAGTGGGGTTAGGAAGGACGTACCGGTGGTCTAGAGAAGATTTGATGTGTGTGGAGGGTGAGCTCTGGCTGAGTGACACTGAAGGCGTGTAGGGAGGGTACTGAGAGGCCGTACTGGGACGCAGTAAGGAAAGGATGTCCGTTAGTCTTCCCGCTTGACCTAGTGCTTCAGTGGGCAACGACTTTGAACCCTGTCCTACGCCTAATAACGACGATGATAATAATGACGATGACGATGGTAATAATGATGACGATGGTAATAATGACGACGATGGTAATAATGATGATGAAGATGGTAACAACGATGATGATGATGATGATGATGATGATGAAGGTGGCAGTGGAGGCGGTGGTGGTGGTAACTCAATATGGCGTCGTTTGGTCATTTCCACGGCATCAGACTCCATATTGGACAGGGCCAAAGCCGCTTGCTTCCTCTTCTGAGCTTGTGAGCTGTGAACGAATTTGAGCGGCCGTCTCAACTGCTGGCCCCGCCCGCCCCGCCATATCCCGCGTTCCGAGGCGTTAACGCTTGCATGGGCCGCGGGTAAAATCCTGGTGTAGCGGCTGTCACTACCGAGAGATAGGTTGGTGTTGTCTTCGCTGTTGCCACTGTTGGAGACGGTGTAATTATGGGATGCCGCAATCCCCATGGTGGGGGTGGGGGTGGCTGCCGTGGGTGCTGTGACAGTTACAGCACTGGCACTTGCGGTGGCAGACGGTTTGAGGTACTCCTCGTCGATGTACACCCGCAGGACTTTCTTGGGACCACTGGGAGTGTCGGTGATGATGGGTCTGACCTCTACCCCCGGAATGCTCTTCTTGTCCTTGTTGGCCAGGGCAGTTTTGACCAGTTCCATGATGGATTTGGACCGTTCTCTGTCCAAAGAAGACGTGGCCTCAAATAAACTCTGCAGATTGCTAGAGTTGAGCTCAAAGCTTCCCATGTAGTTGATTTGGTCCGATTGTTGCTGCTGCTGTTGTTGTTGCTGTTGTTGCTGCTGTTGTTGCTGTTGTTGCCATTGCTGTTGTTGCTGTTGTTGCCGTTGCTGTTGTTGTTGCTGCTGCTGGGACAGAGTGACAGTACTGGCAGAAGTGGTTGCATTAACTGGTTGGAGCTGAGCACTAATTCTGTTTTCAATATTGCCTGGTTGCTGAGGATGCTGCTGTTCGTGGTGGTAATAGTGATGGTGTTGTTGTTGTTGTTGTTGCAGTTGTTGTTGCTGCTGCTGCTGTGGTGATGGCAGTTGCTGCTGTTGATTATAAGGACTTTTGGAGGTGGGTGACAGTATTATTTTCTGACCTGCTGAAGGTGACATGATAAGGGGGGACTGCTGAAGCTGTGTTGGGGAAGTGATTTGCTCTCGTATCTGGTATTGCCGGGAAGACTGTTGCTGAAGTTGCTGAGGGTGGGATGACAGGGACGAGAGAGTAGCCAAAGTGGTCACTGGGTTGAGAGCCGATGCTATACTGATGGGTGAACTGAGGAGGGGACCGGTCAACCACTGGGATGTCTGAACAGACGAACCGCCCAGGCTGCCCGGACTTTGACGTTGAGGCAAGTGCTGTTGCTGCAGCTGTTCGTTTTGCAGTTTGTTGGGAGAGACGTTGAAGGTTTGCAACGCCTGCCCCTGGCCCACCTGACCCAAGGACGGGATTTGGAGGGTTTGGAGTATCTGGGGCTGGGGCTGGGGTAAGGGTTGCAGGGCTTGCTGCCGGGGCAGGACACTGGGAAGGTACAGCGTCGACTGACCACCGCCCACCAGCGGCTGCGAGGCCAGCATCATCGGCTGTCCGGTGTTTAGGGAAATCCCGCCCGGCAAGACTGGCGCAGGGGTCAGCGACTGGAGACCCAGCTGAGGGGTCAGCGAGAGACCCGGGTTGCCCAGAGTCAAAAACGACATGGCGGCGGCGGCCCCAGGATTCTGGCCTGCGCCGGGTAAGAAGGAGCCAGGCGAGAGGCCGGTCTGGATGGTGGGTAGGCCATTCTGGCCGGGGAAGGTAGTCTGCTCTGGTGAGAACGTGGACTGAGCTGGGGATAGGGCAGCCTGTGCGCTGTGCATGGACTGGGGGAGGCTGTTCTGACACTGGACCAGGAGTTGCGTGGGGCTGGTGTGTTGTTGAAGAACCATCCCGGTCGACTGCGGGGAGCTTTGGAGAGAAAGGGACGGCTGGTGCATCTGTGGCAGGACCATGGCTGCTTGGGAGGTCAGGCCTTGTACCTGTATGGTAGGCCCCATCACACTTTGTCCCTGTAAGGTACAGGGAGAAAACTGCTCCCCAGCTGCTGAAGGCTGCGGGATGGAAGGGCGGAGGAAGAAATGTCCCGGGGTGACCTCTGACACCACGAAAGACGGTGGAGACTGGAGGTTGGACACGGCCAGCTTTGATTTGCAACTGAACGATGAAGCTGGGTTAGGGGTGGTACAGATGGAATGGGGGTTCTTGATCACCATGGGTTGGGGTTGGTGGTGGTGGTGCTGGTGGTGGTGGTGGTGTTGTTGGTGATGGTGCTGTTGTTGCTGTTGTTGTTGTTGTGTGGAGATTGATGGCGTTCGAGGAGGTATGGATAAGCTTCTTACCGAGCATTCTGGTGCCTTGATGGCCGTTGTCAGCGCAGTAGGAGAACGTCTGTGCATGGTCACCAATGAACCCGTGGACATTAACAACGACTGCATGTTTGATTTAGCGGGGACATTGAAGCAGTTTTCTTGTGACTGCAAACCAAAGGCCTCTCCAACAATTACATCGTCATCGTCATCATCGTCATTCAACTTCCTGCCTTCCTCCATTGCCGTTGGTGGTTTTGGAGCTTCCTTTGGCAACACTTCCGTCTCTTTCACGGGGCTCTTCCTTTTACTTTGGTTCCTGTGCTCCTCTCCTTCGTCCTCTCTTTTAGGGTGAGAGCTTTCGTAGCCGTCATTCGAAGTCTCCGAGCTGAAGTCGTCGCTTTGAATATCGTACGCGGCCGAGATGGAATCTGGACTTTCTGACCGGGGGGTAGAACTCTCCTCTCCGCCGACCTTGATCTGCTGGTGGTGGCCGGGGCTGCACGGGTCTGCCGCCTCATTGGCCCCCCGTTGCCCATCAGATTTGTGGTCGTCGTCTTTCTTCTCATCGGCAGCCAGCCCCGTGGTTGTCACGGAGACTTCGTTGTGACACGGATTGACATCTATGGCCGTCTTGCGTAAGAGTTCCCCAATTTTCTGGGCAGCCTCCACATTCGGGGAACGCACGATGATGCGTAGTTTCTGGCCCTTGCATCTCATGGCATCGGTGACGTGTTTGGGTAAGACACTTTGAAGGTTGGTGTGTGGAAGGTCGCTGTGTGCTACCCGTAACGTGGATATGGGCGACATTACCTGCGAGGTTCCTCCTTGGTCGTTGTCTTCGTCACACGTCAAGTCGATAACCTCACTATGGGTTTTACTCTTCAAACCTTTTGACTTGCTCAAAAGCTCACTGGATATCTTTCCCTTGCTCGAGTGTGATACGCTTTCCTTCCCTTCGGTGCGACTGTTATCCTCCTTTACTGAAGCTTCAGGACAAAAACGGGCATCGTCTAAATCATGGGAACATTTGACCTCGTCTGAACCCTGTAATACTGAAATTGGTTTTTTATAATGACAATTGCCTTCTTCCTCTTCTACTTCAGGCTGGGATGATAACGGCTTTACTCCACTGCCATGAATGCAGTCACTGCTCATTTTCTTTCCTCCCTCCTCTCCTCCTGGTAAAGAATTCTTCTTGGGTCTACCCCTTCCCCGTTTGATGACAAGGTCCCGCTCACTGCGGCCGACATCTCTGGCCTCCCTTGTATCGTGTATACCCTCCACCACCAACTCTGCATCCCTTTCACCTTTCAACACGGCCAGGTACTCGTTTAGCTTCACGCTTCGACTCGATGATCTCCGACTGCGGCGTAGAGGCGATGTGACTTCATTTTCACAGCCTTGTTTCTCCTCTGTGCTCCCGTCTCCGGAGAGATAGCGTTCCCCCCTAACACTGACGACAGCAGCGTCTACTTCGTCTCTCTCATTCACATCATTGTCACTTCCAGCACCCTCCACTACTTTCCCCTTGTGATTCCCACCGTCCTGGCCAGTCTGCTCTACTGCACTGTCACTGTCCTGAACTCCCTCAGACATGGGACCTCCCGATACGTCTCTCTCTTCATCAGCACTCGTCCTCTTCTCATCAACGTCAACATTCTCACCGTCCCCCGTTGTGTGTTGGTGGCCAGTCTCGATGACCACGACCTCCGTGTCCTTCTTCCTCCTCTTCTCATTACCGTCATCCTTACACTCGTTCTTCTCCCCTTCCATTGGCTTACACCCGCTCGACAGCCTTGAACTTGACCTTCTATGTGGCTGACCTTTGTCTCCCTTGCCACTGATATCCTCTGATTTGACCGTACTCCCCGTCGTTTCTGCCGTTTCCTGGGACTTGCATCCTCTCTCCTCAACAGAAGAGGCCCTTGTAGATGAAGACTTATCCACATCCCCCGACAGCCTCTGACGGGATTTTCTAGTCCTACCCGCCACTCCTTTGGAATCTACGTTTTCTTCCAAAGGGTCCTCTCCTCCTCCTACTTCCTCTTCCATGGCAACATTTTCCTCCTCTTCCTCCCAACTCTCCTCAGTCTCCACCCACCAGATCCTCTTCTGCCTCTTCCTCTTGCAGCGGGCGGCATCCATTGTGATTTCCTCCACCGGGGTGGGGCAGGCAATCTTCACCTCCTTCAGCGAGTCCTTGCCAAAGTCTTTCTTCACCCCGCCCGACATGATACTCAGCTTTCTGCCACCACCCCCGGCCTGACCCGGGCTCCTCCTTTCCCTTTTGGGAACCATGGCCATGGCCGTGGGAGATATCCTGGGCTGGAGCTTGATGGCGCTGGCAGCAGCGTCCGCATCAGAGCACGGGGAGATCGGCGTGTCCAGCGACCTCCGGCTGACCAGGCCCACAGCCTCCAGCATGGTCTCCTTGGGCGACGCCTTCTCCTCAAACTTGCCAGCCTCCCTCTGGGACATGACGGAGGAGCAAGTGGACCCGTCCGGCGAGGTGGTGGATTTGGACCCAAACTCTCCTCGGTGCCGGGCCTTGGCCATGTGGGCTGGGGCCGCGTTGCGCTGACTCAGCGTGCTTTTACGGAGAGATCGTTTAGAGTCCTGGCTGTGGACGCTGCTACCGTCGTCCGACATCATTCCCGGGGAAAATTTGGCGTCTTTGAAATCGTCGGTGATTATGATGCTCAACGGCTCGTGGACGGCGAGGAGCGGTGACAACGACGACGACACGGCTGGCGTGGATTGGCTCTTCTTGGTGTCGGAGACGTCTCCGTCCGAATCGAGTCCCGTGCTGACGTCTGGCTGGTCTTTGGTCTTCCTGGTTGCGGAACTTCTCGTTTCTCGGAAGAGCGGCGTTTCGTCTTCATCGCTGGTGCTGACGTCAAAGTCACAGGTGGTGACATGATTTTCGTAGCTGCCTTTCGTCCGGTACATTCGCCTGCACTTCTGACACTTGTGAGGCCCCGATTCTTGTCCCACACTTTCATTTTCATTTTCTATTCTTTCAGTCGACTTTTCATCAATAGTATCAATCTCATCCCCTTTCCCCATTTCATCTTTTCGTTCCAACTTTGTATCGAAATTAACCATTTCCTCTTTCACGTCTAAATCAGGGGTCCGTTTTTTATCCGATCTCTCGACTCGTTCCACATTTTCTAATCGCTCATCGTTCAAAGATTCTGGTTTGACGTCCTCCTGTTTCTCATTTCCTTTCATAACATCTACGGTTTGTTTCGAGTCTCCGACTGAGTCTTCGTCTTCCTTACATTCTTTTGTCCCACAATCTCTATTGTTGTTCTCCATGTGGCTCTCTTCTTTGATGACAATCACCTCAGGCTTTCTATCCATTTCACTATCAACGTTCTGACTGTCCATACCAGACTTCAGTCCTCCTGCGCTCTTATCATTAGTAGCATCTCTACCGTCAACAGCCACAAATTCTCCTTTATTCACCTCGTCCGTGCAGGATTCCACCGTCTCACCGTCCGTACCTACTGAACCGTCGTCCAACTTCTTCAGATTTGAACTTCGCCTTCGGAGGGGGTACTCTTTCAGGGGGAACAGTGCGGCAGGGCTGGGGGCATTTCTCCTCCCCCTACCCGACCTCCTGCTCCTCTTCTCTTCATCCCCACAATTACTGCTATGGGATGACGTCTCAGAGCAGCTAGAGTCGCTTTTGTTTTCCTTCAGAACGTCCCCTTCAGCAGCAACCGTCTTCAGCGCATCACAACGAGAGGTGCCAGTTTCTTTCCCAATTCCAATATCAGCATCACCCCGTGAGGTGCCAGTTTCTTTCCCAATTCCAAAATCAGCATCACTCCGAGAGGTGACAGTTTCTTTCCCAATTCCAAAATCAGCATCACCCCGAGAGGTGACAGTTTCTTTCCCAATTCCAATATCAGCATCACCCCGAGAGGTGACAGTTTCTTTCCCAATTCCAATATCAGCGTCACTGGTGCCTCCCGAAACGTGCACATTGTGTGGACGTGCTGAAATGGAGGGGGGGGCGCTGGTGGCCCTGGAGGGGGGGGCGCTGGTGGCCCTGTCACCGCCAACATCACTTCCTCTGGTCGTGTCCACTACAGGTTCGGCAGGGGAAAGCTTTCCTTCTCTCGGATTAGAACCACTAATCAAACTACTCTCGTCACGTTTTGTACCACAACTTCCTCGCTTCTCTACTTCTCCTGATGCTTTCTTCTTCGCCTTCTTTCCACCGCAGGCATCCTCATCCTCATCATCTTCATCCTCGTTGACGGTCTCGTTGTAACTAAAGTCATCCAGGACCAGGAAGTCACTCTCTTCGTCCTCCGTGGTTTCCACCACAGACTTAGACGTCCTTGTCCCACCTTCTACGTCACCACCGCCGTGAAATACTGCAACCCCCGACTGGGGTGGCTGGAGCAACGGGGTCCTGTCGGCAACCTCTTTTTCCTCCATGGCCCGCTGCTTCCCGCCATCACCTCCCTGTCCTACCGCCTCTCCTCCACGGCCCGTTCCCCCGTCTCCCTGGCTCCCCCCACTGTCAGGATTCAAATCACCACCAGACCTTGACCTCTCCTTTTCCCCGTCACTGACAGACACGGCCAAAGTCCCTGGTCCACTGTGCTCATTGACAGACACAGCCAAAGTCCCTGGTCCACTGTGCTCATTGACAGACACAGCCAAAGTCCCTGGTCCACTGTGCTCATTGACAGACACAGCCAAAGTCCCTGGTCCACTGTGCTCACTGACAGACACAGCCAAAGTCCCTGGTCCACTGTGCTCATCTAGTCTTTCACTCGCCACCGTTTCCACCCGTCCTTCAGACACGGACAGTTGTGGTGAACGGGCTGTTGAAGACTCGACCACGCATTTTGTCCGTGTTCCATCCATCTTGCTGGGTTCGTCATCACCACATCCCTCAGACTGAAGGGCCACACTTTCATTTGGCTCAAGTTCCCCTCTCAAAATGTCTGTGTTCTTCCTTGTAGAATCTCCAGTCTCTTCTCTTACGCCTAAAACCTCACTTTCACACGCAGAACCAGACATTGAAATGGCTTCAGGATTAGAGGAGCCATCTTTACTGGACAAATCCTGGGATCTCACTAAAGACATGTGGCTGACCTTTGTGACAACATCACACTCAGCTTTCTTACTTTTGTCAACCTCGTTTTTTGAAACCTTCGCCCCTTCATCTTCCTTTTCGATATACTGATTGTCAAGCTCTTCTTCAATCTCATTTTCATCATCCTCATTATCATCTTCCTTTTCATCTTTATTATCATGACCCATTACCGAGATGAACTCCATCTCCTTTCTCCCGTTCATTTCTTTCTTCCTCTTTTCCTCGCCACCTTCATCCTCCTCTTCCTCTCCTCCGTTACTCCTATCGCTTCCACCCGTGTTGAAACCAATTCCCCGACTCTCTGCTCTAACGTTCTCTCTCAAATCTGAAGCCTCCGCTCCTTTCTCCGCTCTCTCTTCGCCATTTTCAACATCTTTCTCATCGCCTCTCTCCCCTCCGCCTCCTTGAGGGTTGTCGACGTTCCCTCGACTCTGCGACCCGACTGCTGGGCGGCACGCCTCAGATCCTCCGCGGCTGCTCGACTCCTCCTTCTCATCCCCCTCCCCTTCATCCTTCTTATCATCTGAAGCATCCTCACTCTTCTCCTGATCCTCGTTGCCAGATTTACCGGCCCCACCCTCCTCCAGTACCCCTCCACCCCCATCCCCGTTTGATTCCCCAATGGCAGCAGACGCCAGTCTCAGCAGTTCCTCCTCGTCCACATTCTCCGTGTCTGTCGTCAGCAGCACCAATTTCACCTCTTCCTGTCCTTCTAGCATTTCTTGCGGCACATTCTCCAACAGAGCCTGAATGTGCTGGCTGGACAAATCGTCCAGATTGACCGATACAGTTGGAACTTCTAAATAAGGTTTGCATTCCCAACCGCTGTCCACTAAACCACCGGGTGTCACATCTTCGTCCAGTCTCTGGCAAGCATTGTTTTCTTTGGTCATATTTTCATCGTCTTCATTTTCTGGGACTTCAGGGATAGAAGCGGGGAGAACTGTCACATTTTCCGCTTTCTGCTGGTCACAGCCAGAAATGCCCACAAGATCCGCTCCTCCTCCTCCTCCTCTGGCAGCGCCGCCATTTCTTGCAAACTCCCACCCAGTTACTGGCGGAGGCGACAAAGACGCGCAACGACCCACCAGACTTCCTGTTGACCCTCCTGGACCCAGTCCAGCAAACGGCGACTCTGACCTTGCCCTTGCAGACGTGTTCATTTTGAGGCTGGAGGTCGAGCTCGTCTCTTCACTGCTCGCCCTTCTGACATTGGCGGTGGCAGCGGCCACCAAATTTCCAAACATCACGGGAGACGGCGAGTGGGATTGACTCCTCAGGGGCAGAGGCATTATTTTGACCGTCTCCGATCTCCATTGCTGCTTCCACGAAGCGGCTTTGTTCAAACGTTCCGCTATTCGGACAAGACCCAGATCTTCATCTGCATTCGTTCTCAAAGGAGGGAGAAGCCCCCTGCCAGAGGCTTTCTGTTTCTTGGGTGGGATGTATTTCTCAGGGTCCTTGATGTTCAACAGTTCCAGTGTGCTGGCAGACAGGCCAGTCAGGTTGAAAGACTTGGACGACTGGGCCGTCCGTTTGTCCTCCACCACGAAAGAAGACAAAGACAAAGACAGCGATCGTTTGAGAGACGGAGGTTTAGGAGTGCTGGTTCCACACAGGGCCTGCTCACTGCCCACATAGATGACATCATTGTCCGTGAGAGGAGTGTGGCCAGGGGCTGGCCCAAAGGTGGCCAACAGATTGGCAATCCCAAGGCCCTCAAAGTCCAGCTGGTCCATGGGAACAAAGTCTGGGTGGCATTCATCGTGCACAATCCTCAGGTCTTTGATCCGAACCTCGGATGTCTCGGCGTCCGGCTTCATTTCTACAATGCGGCACGTGTAGACACATCGACGCCGGGCGTCTCTGGTGCTCCAATAGATTCTTGTACAGCTAACCGGGGAAATAAAACAACAATTACTGGAGGTCAATAGTTTTCCAAAATTTATTGTAGGTATATATCAGACCTGTAAATGACTGACAACAAAATAGTCTGAACTTTCACCGGGGGGGGGGGGGAGAGACACGACCATAAATTACCTCTATAAAAGGTTTCTAGCAATTGGAATATTTTAAGTAAAGTAACTCGCCAGTTGGGTCCTGAGGATGAGCATACTGGCTATGGAGAGAGGGGAGGGGGATTCAGTTTTTCCTGTAAGCCAACC
>JAUELH010291587.1:0-10509 GCA_031471375.1 Hermissenda crassicornis | reverse complement strand
ATATTTTCTGTATCATTGGGTGGTGGTGTAGCCGCCGCGACATGCAACCTTCCTATCTCGGCTAGGTGTCCCTGATTTCATTTTCCAAAGGTTGGCAAGTCTGACTGAATATGAATATGAACCATGTTTTTCATTAATGTTTCTGGCTGATTGTTTCATGCAGTGTATATTGTTACTTTTTATGATGTTGGATCTTTGCAATAAAGACATCAATTGATATTTTTTATATTTTTTGTTTGTCTTGTTCATTCTGTGGAGAGGAGAATTCTCGATTTTCCCCCGCATCCATTTGTTTTTAGCTGAAGAGCGTACAATTGATAGATCAGGAGTGTAAATTCAATAGGTCTGTCATGGTTGTATTAATTGGTCACAACATATGTCTCTATTGAAGTGGAGGTCCACTGAACTTAGGTCATTACAGCATTGTATTTGCTACCTAGGTGTTGAAATGGATACCAACTGGTTTGGAAAGTCATCTGTAATCTGCGATGGGCAGCAGCCTCAAGTAGTTGATATCCACTGAAAGTGCTCAGAGGCGCTGTAAGGCGCTTTACACAGAATCAACAGGCTCTGAACAGTTTACAATCAAAGACATATTTGAATGTCACATGAAGAAGAATAGTTAATAGCAAAATAGTTTGGAACACATGTGGTGTTAATGTGGTGTTAATGTACCAAAGATAAACAGATTGTGTTTGTGTTATCTCATAGCGATTGGTGTCAAAGACATTGCTTCCTCATTTTTTTTCTCCAACAATTATATGGTTGAATTTGTCACATCCCCTACTGTTTTTGGTTGGTGACAGTTGACAGTGACAGGGAACAGTGTTGTTAATGAATGTGGTTTCTCCATAATCAATAGGTGTAAAGGTAAAGAATTGTTCAGATGGTCCTAGTGGGATCTATTTCTGTTCACCAAATTATGACTTCCCAGAGCTTTGTATGGTAGGTTGCGTTGGTGTACTGCTTCAACAAAGTATGGGTATTATAGGTTCGACATAGTACCAAAAAGACAGTTGCTGATAGAGACGTAAAACTATTGTCAAGTTGAAGTTGACCTGTGTCTGTTTCAGATGGGGCGTGGAGTAAATCAAGTTTCAGACGTTCATATGACCAGCAAGCATCATGGACAGGAAGTGGAAAGAGTAACCTAAATAGTGATCCGAAAGAGGGGGGAAGTCTTTTAGAATATACCTTCTCCAACATTCCGGCAAGATGTGATTTATGTGGATTGGAGTTCACGGAAAGGAAAGAACACCAGAAACACATGAATATGTTCCATTGTGGAGAGAGCAATCTTCCATTTGTTTGCACTGTTTGCCAATTTGGCTTCTACACACGCACTGGTCTTCGGATCCATAAGCTTAAGCACCAGGGCCGGTTGTTTTTTTGTCCAGTGTGCAAAGTAACATTTCACATAGAATCATCGATGAAAAGGCACTTGATGAACATTCACACCAAGAAGCAATGTAGATCATGTGGTGCTCTGATAGACTTGTCTCAATCACAGGTCCATGTTTGTCATCGGTGTTAAGCATTGTGGTAATTTCTAATAGATCTATATCGGGAATAAATACACCTTCATTTTAATTAGACCGTAACTCTGTGTCTTCAAGCAAGCATCTAAGTAATTGTTTCACTGTAAGTAATTGTTTCACTGGTTGGATCAGGTCAATGATGTGTGATATATCTAGGTTTGCACTAGCAACAGGTGGTTGGCTGGTGCCTGTATGGTCCATTTCTGTTCTATAGTTGAATAAAGCATATCATCATATTACTATAACCTGGCACTGCGTGACCTAATTGCATTGATGTACTCTTTTCACAATAAACAAATTGTCACAAAGCAAAGTTGAAGTGGCATTGTTATGTTATATGTTGTAAAAGGAATGTTGAGTTTGTTGGGTCTGCTTCAGTTCACTTTTTGTTTACTTTGTCTATCAGTATCGGATGTCAATTGACTGCTACCAAAAACTTATGGGAGGTGGCATGGTGTGCTAGGTATTCCGACAACATAGATTGTGCATAGTAAACTATTTGTACCAAATGACAGTTGCTGACAAAGACATGAAACCATTGTCAAGTTGACCTGTGTCTGTTTCAGATGGAACATGGAGTAAATCAAGTGTCAATACCGTTGACCCCGACAGACGTCCATATGACCAGAAAGCATCATGGACAGGAAAAGGAAAGGGAAACCTAAATAGTCATCAGAAAGAGGGGGGAAGTATTTTAGAATATACCTCCAACATTCCGGCAAGATGTGATTTATGTGGAGAGGAGTTCACAGAAAGGAAAGACCACCAGAGGCATATGAATGTGTTCCACCGTGGAGAGAGCAGTCTTCCTTATGTGTGCTCTGTTTGTCAATTTGGCTTCTACACACCTACTGGTCTGCGGATCCACAAGGTTAAACACCAGGGGCGGTTGTTTAATTGTCCTGTGTGCAATTCAACATTTCACATTGAAACCTCTGTGAAACGGCACTTGATGAATATCCACAACAAGAAGCAATGTAGATCATGTGGGGCTCTGATAGACTTGTCTCTATCACATGTCCACGTTTGTCGCTGGTGTTGAGCATTGTGGTCATATCTAGACGGATGTCTTGGGAATATAATAACACTTCTTGATTATCTAGATTATGATTTTTTTTAAATAGATTCGCTGGCGCCCGGAGACAGTCGTTCAAAACATTTTTCTTTAGCTATGCTTCATCCAGTTGGAGTAAAGTTACAATGGCAATGAATTCGATCTGTTGGCTGTGATTTTTGATGGCTGATATGTGACTGTTAAGAATTTAAAGTATCCAGATAGAAGTTTGTAACATTTCCCATATAAGTATCAGAGCCTTTTTTCTTTTCTCAGAGGCTTACTGTTCAGCGGATGCTGGTTTGAGTGATGGGTCATACTACCACACGGGAGGAAATCAGCAACGTCTGTCATCTCTTGGGAAGCCGTTGAGCCATTCATTTTCATCAGTTGATAGGGTCTCTAGAAAGTTGAAGTGTCATGTCTGTGATTTTAGTCTTTCTGATAGACTTGATTACAACAAACATTTATTTGATTACCATCCAGAGGAAATGAAAAAGCTACCATTTAAGTGTGACCAATGTGATAAAGGTTTCTTTTCCCACATGGGGTTAAAGTATCACCAAGAACTTCATAAAGGATTGTCTTGTTGTGTAATATGCAAATCAAATTTCAAGTACAGTAGAAATCTTAAGAGACACATGGAGTATTCTCATAATGTGAAGGAGTGCCGTTACTGCAAGCGTTTGATATCTCTCAAAGAATTTCCGACCCACAAATGTTGAATATTGAAAAACCCCATTATTAACCCATTGTTTTTGGTTTTTGCATTTATGATTGGATCTGAGGATGTAGTGACTGGGTGCTCTTGTTTTCATTTTTCTTTCTTTGAATGCTTAAGAATTGAAATAGCTGGGAAAATGTTTGTACATAGCACCGCATGACTATATATCTGCTTTGACAATTGTTGAAGTTTTGTCTGATGCTGATACTAGTAGGAGCAATATTATTTGGCAGCTGACCTCGATATAAAATGTAAACAATGTAAAGATTTGACACCAAAAAGCACCACCTGGCTGGAGTCGAGGTGTGACAGTGACAGTATTTCAATTTCCGAATTACCGCAAATAATGTGGAGAGGGACCGATAGCCAGATTGCCCTACACAACTCCCCTAGATGTCTTCTTCTGGTTTGACATCAAAGACAAGGTACAATATTTATTACATCCAATAGGTTCAAGTATAGTACCAAGTTATATTATTATACTATGATTATAATCTAACCAGTGACAATGACAATCTTAAAGGAAAATTTCTTGCCATAATGCAAATTTTATGAGTGAATACCATATTTAAAATGAAATTCCAGTGGTTCTGTCTTCTACTACTACTACTACTAAACTGTATACCCGCTTGGTTTTTGTTTTCAAAATAACTTGATCATACGTGGTGTCTCATTAAGTAAAGTAGCATATCATCAAACAATTTTCTCAGTGTAACAAAAAACAACAAAAAAAACTCCCCAAAACAACCAAAATTTTTTTTACATGATTCTAAGTCCAAGTATTTTTTAACTGATAGGTACTAGACTCATCCCTAATCATTCAGAGTAGAAAAGAAATAGACACCCTGTAGGCTATTTTGTGTTCTTGAAGATAATAAGGATTTCTGTGATTGATGTTTGTTGCTGTATCACAGTACAGTCTTTTGTACTCATTTCATTGAATGACTTTTGCTTTTATAATTCTTATTTCAATGCTGTTGTATGTAAACTGAAACTGAAATATTATGACATTCATGTATTATTACGATCATTTAAATGAAACATAAGTGACATATCTATTTGATTTGCTGTATGATTGTTATATATATCATTTCATATAATTATAAGGAAACTAAGGATAGTCATGGTGCTAACGAAGTGTATTGTTGTTACCATCAGGTATTGCTTTATTAAACTAATAGAATGATTTTGATTGCCTGTCTAGACCATGCAAATACTGAGTACTGACCTGTTGAATACAAGCATTAATGTAGATGATTTTTTCTTGTTTACAGAGAATAAGATGAATGATAATTACAGTATCCAGTCTTCACTTGCTGTTTCCACCAACCCCATCATGGCACAGACCTCATACACGGCTTTTGTATGTGATATCTGCCAAGTTGTCCAACC
This sequence comes from Hermissenda crassicornis, assembly GCA_031471375.1. Lineage (NCBI taxonomy): Eukaryota > Metazoa > Mollusca > Gastropoda > Nudibranchia > Glaucidae > Hermissenda > Hermissenda crassicornis. Next base: position 5,801 of record JAUELH010291587.1, on the reverse strand, counting down.
ATCCAGAGTTGCCTATCACAAACACATCTTAGACTACCACCCAGAACATTCTCAAAATTTCCCGTACTTGTGCCCTGAGTGTGGGAAAGGCTTTTTCACATCATCTGGTGTTAAGCACCACATGGAGACTCACCGGGAGAGGTCCGTGTGCCAGTATTGTCATTTGACATTTCGCTACAGTCGTAACCTCAAGCGTCATATTGAAACTTCTCACAATATGAAGGAGTGTCGATACTGTAAACTTTTCTGTAAAAAAGAGGAACTTCATCTCCATGTGTGTGTAAATGCAGCTAAAATTTAAAGCTGATGTACCTTTGATTTTGTATTATGGCTGAAATTGAACACACTCAAGCACTTGGAAAATGATCTTGTGTTGCCCTGTTTCACTTTGCTCATGTTAGATAAAGAGAAAATTTAAGACCTTCCAACCAGTACATTTGGAGAATTTTTCATTTCTTGCTTTTTTCAGGCCAGTTTCGTCCAGCTTCTGACCCTTGCGGATATGATAATGGCAATGCTTGGTCTCACAGTCAGGGTACTGCCAGGCATAACAGTCCCAGTTGGAGGTTTGATCCACCAAGAAAATGTAGCATGTGTGGCGTGGCCACACCAAGTTCAGTATTGTACCAAAGGCACATCAATGAATTCCATCGGGGTGAAGGTGCCCTACCCTTCTCATGTGATCTCTGTGGCATGGGCTTCCTTCTCAAAGGAACATTGATGCAGCACATGAAGGTTCACGAAAATGTGCAATACTCTTGCTATGAGTGTGATGCCAAGTTCCGTCACCAGAAGAACATGAGACGTCACCTGGAGTGCATTCACAGGATAAAGATATGCAGATATTGCCAACAGTCATTCCAATTGGGCAACGACTATAAGCAGCATATACTCCAATGTCAAGGCCGCTGATTTAATCAAGGTGCATGAAGGGATAAAGATAGCTGTTGCTACCTTTAACATCATTAATGATTCGGTGCATCTTGAACAATGATATAATATGTGCACCATATACATTGATCATACAGTGCTTGACATTTCAAACAACTCTTATTATTGCATTGAGGTACTAACAAATGTGGTTCAACTTTTACTCAAAATCTGATGACATGTTTGTCTTCGTTCTAACTTGCTCCAACCATTAATGTGTAAAGAGCTCATGATGTCCAAAGACCTACAAGCTGTTTTGTCATTGTCAGGGGATTTGAATAGAGGTCTACGCTTTGTTTTGATCCATGTTGATTTCAGATTGTATTACTCATTTCCTGGCGACTGTTGTTGAGTCTGAAACATTTGATACAGTCTCCTTGATTTCTTTCAGGACATATAGTTGCTTCAGGGGGAAGATTTCCTCACCAAAGACCAAGACCTGTGGATGATGGTTTTGAGATGGGCCAGGGTGCATCATCAGCACATCATCGTCATCCAAATGTTCAGGGCATGACCAGTGGTGTTGGTGTGGATCCTGGAATTGCAATAAACATCTTTTGTGAATTCTGTCCTTATGGCTTTGATTCAAAATTGTTGTACCAAAAACACTTGAATGCCTGCCACAGTGAACAACAGGCCCTTCCTTTCACCTGTGAAATTTGTAACAAAGGATTCTTCTCTCTTACTGGTCTTCGTCATCACCTGGAAGCTCACAAAGGTCGTCAGTTTGGATGCAAGATGTGCAATGCAAGATTTCAACACAAACATAATTTAAAACGACATGTCGTAGGTGTTCACAAAGTAAAAGAGTGTATCAACTGCGCTGCATTCTTCCCTCATGGGCCAGAGTATAACAGTCATGTACTCCATTGCATCTGATTTCCGTCTTTCCTGTCGTCTTATTCAGACCAGTTTTGACTGATCATGGACGTTTCAATTCACCACATTGGGATCAAATGCACCTTTAGTTTTGACGAGGACTTTGTGTCTTTTATGCCCAGTGAAGGACTCGCATTAAAACAGACTAGTTTTGAGGGTTAATCCAATGTGGCAGTACTGGCAGCAGTATTAAGTATTGAAACATTTCACTTTGCTGTCAGAAACGGGATGCAACACAAAAAATAGTAAAATGTTTTAGTGCAGTCATTTGGGAAATTCTCCTTTTTATTCAGTTGGCTGCTTCGTTTTTTTTATAGCCTGATTGTATTTTAATTTTAGACAAGTTCATGTTTGATAATATGATTATTGAATTTTGGAAATGAACTTGGTCAACTCCTCATTGGAGTGTAAACACTGATTTTTATTTTGTACATGTATGATGTAATGTGTCAAAGGCTTTATATAAATTTGGCCTGTGGTTTCTGTAGCGAGTGCTGTACTAACAACAAGACTATGCGGTTTTGCTTTTTAGATGAATTCATTCTGCTGTGGTATTTTCATCGTGATGTTATTTACCGCTTATTGTTTTCATGAAGGAATGAAGATCCATATAATGGAGATTTCATAATGCTGATGCACACTTTCCGTTTCCATTTTCTCGCATCAGGTGCACATAATGAATGGAACACTGGTACCTCCTCCATGTCAAGGTCATTGCCAATGGAGCAACACAACTCCATGGGGTGTGTCAGGGCTGCCCCAGTCCCCAATCGTTCCTCTAGCATTGAATGTCAGTTTTGTTCGTCTGTTTTCTCTACACTTCGAGAGTGGAAAAGACATCTGGCCTTATACCATCAAGAGGAAATGCCATACAAATGCACTGTCTGTAATAGAGCTTTTCTGACAGTGAGTGGCTTGAAATGTCACATGTTGGATCATTCTGAAAAAAAATATGCCTGTCAAATGTGTGCAATGAAGTTTAGCCAAAACTACAGACTGCTGAGGCATATCAAATCTCATGGAACATACCCATGCCCTTACTGTCAATTGGTGTCAAAGAGCAAGAAAGAGTTAGAACAACATCTTCTCAATTGGCACAAATAAATTATGCAAGATTTTCATGATCAAAAAGCATAACTCATTGTTTTTACTTTTTACGGAAGTTGACCAATGACCAGGAAGCTGCTTGTTGACACGAGAATATTTTTGTCTATCCCAAATAACAGGTAATGCCTTCAATTCTTTCACAAGACCCCCGCCAGCCCCCTATCAGTATCAGTATCAGGAATACCTACCAGACAGTGACAGTGATAGTCATAATGCTAGCCTATTAAAAGGTCATGGCCGTCCCACATCCAGACTGGTGTGCAACTTCTGCTCCTGTATGTTCATGACTCGTCACCATTACCAGCGCCACCTGGCAGCCGATCATGGAGACCAGATGCCATACAAGTGTGACATCTGTGGCAAGGTCTATTTCACAGAATCTGGGATAAGGCATCACCACAAGGATCATGGAGAGCGAAAGTTTTCCTGTCAACTCTGTGATGCCAAGTTCAAACGGAAAGATCATGTGCAGAGTCACATTAAAAATTTTCACAAAATGCTACCGTGCCCCAACTGTTCTTTTGTATCGGATCAGCTTGGAGACTTCAATCAGCACATGTTGCATTGTAAAAAATAGTGGGCGAAGTGTATATTTTATAAATTATAATGGTCTCCATTAAGTCTCAACACACACACCCCCCACCGCCCAATCATGTGTATAGAATTGTTGGTGGTGTGATTCGGTTTCTTGTTTGTTTTTTCTTTGGAATTTGTATATTGTCTGTCCATGTTTTATCATATTGTAATTTACATAATATTACTGTACCTGTGACAATTGTGACTTTGCAGCTGACAATTGTGGACAAATTCCATGTTATTATTATAGTTTAAAGTATCGTATAGGTTGAATGCTTGAGCTATAATTTATAATGTGTTTATATTTGTACCTTTAGTGAGAAATAATTTGTATCATGTATGATGTGAATTTTTTATTTTATTTTGTAAATATTCAGGCTATAAAAGTGACATATGTTTTATCAATATCACATTAGTATTATGTTTTATCTTTTCTTTCCTTTTCATCAAAAATCTACTTCTGCTTACCCATAACTCTCACCTTCTTACTGTTTCCCAGCACAATACTGCCGCCATACCGTTTTTCCTTAGTTGGGCAGCTATGACAGAGATTTTGAGTTTTGTTGTAAGCAAAATACTGTGATATGGTGAGCAATGTGGAGTAGAAAGAAACCAAAACAATCGTGTTTATTGCTTTACATAATATAATATAATGACTAGAAAACTGTCTAACAGATATTATACTTATTGGCAAATGAGTGGTGTTCCTCCATCCAGTGTACCTGCTGTTCCTACATCCATTGTACCTGCTGTGGAACTAAATCTGTGCATTGTTTGGGGTGTGGTGGTTATTGTTATGTTGCATGTGTCTCTACCTTTTTGTAACTGATGATTAGTTGCTTTTTTTGGGTAAATCATGTCTGTTATGTTAGGGTCATTGTTATTAATCATTTGCCTTTCCTTTTTAGCTCACTCTTTTAACTTGACCTGTCATCTTACTATTTCCCAGCCTGTGTGGTTGTGTGATTTTAGAAAGCAAAAAGAAAACAAAATGGTTAGCATTGTAATTTTAAAAACCTGAAGTAATATGTTTTGAAATGATGCCAATGATTTCTTCCAACTCCCATGACAATGTCAGCGTTCCCAATACTGCGATCTGTTTTAGTCAATCAAGCCATCGCTTTTCTCCTCCAGATGAATCCACCCACATGGGACACAGGTATTCGCACCCGTCCAGGCCATGGTTGGGTTATGGCTCGTCTTCTGGCTCTGGCACACCCAACTCACTTTATCCATCAATACCCACAGAAAGCTACCCTTGCCAGTTCTGTTCACAGATATTCCTGACACAACCTCTCCTCTACAATCATTTGTGTATATCCCACAGAGAGGAAATGCCCTTCAAATGTACCCAGTGCCATAAGGCTTTTTTCTCAGAGGCCAGCTTTAAGCAGCATATACTGGACCATGGCGAGCGGAAGTTTGTCTGCCAGATATGTCGCCTCAGATTCAAAAGGAAATATCATTGCCATGGTCACATTAGAACTGTTCACAAAATGATGCCGTGTCTCAAATGTTCTGTCATATCAGAAACCAAAGAACAATACACCCAACACTTACGCCATTGTGACACTTCAAGGATTCTACCATGATGGTTGTCATCGGCATTCACATTCACTGATGAATTTAATTGTTCTTTGTTTGAATGTGTCTCTATATTGATTGTTTATTCTTATATTGGTATTTTGTTCACATTTGCTGGTCCTATCATTTTATTTTAAGTTAAGCCTAGTTTACTTTGGTGTGCATGATCTACACATAATTTATTCTTTTGTTACTGAATCAGAATGAATCTTACAATTACATACTAATACTAGTTGTGCTTTAAATAGGGTGTCGACCTGGTAATTATGTTGTTTTTTTGGAAGCGAACTTTGATTAGAATTTGCCGAGGCTTTATTGTTTCCTTTCTTTCCCTCCCGTTTAAGATTTGTTTTCGTAATTCTTTTATCTTACTTTTTCCCAGCACTGTGTTGTGCTCTCTTTTCAACAACAAACAATAGATCAATCAGTTGATCAATCTTATCTGGAACATCTTGTGATAGTAGTTGTAGTAGCCTATTACTATTATTAGCCCTTTGCCACCCGATTTGCCCGTTCATCGTCATCCCGCCGCCACCCGACTCGCCCGGTATCACCCGCTAGTTAACACCATGGATTTACTTCACTAGAACTCATTTAACGCGGAAACTAAAAGTAGCACATTCGGTTTCGTTTCTAACGGAAGTAGACTTTGCTTGAAAGTGAAAGTGAAACTTGACCGCATGCGAATCGGACAATTCACTACGGAACTGCGATTTTTTACTTTT
>JAUELH010291476.1:0-10510 GCA_031471375.1 Hermissenda crassicornis | reverse complement strand
AAGCAATTACAATTTATTAAAGCTATCCTTACACTGCAATGCGGTACAAAAAGGATATTTGATAAAGAAAGAAAGAATCAATAATGCCTGCTGCCTCTTGTTATCAGGCGTAACGTTATATAATCGCTTAAGTTATCTGTCACAGAGGTGATCCTAGTGGTGGAATACCATGTAAATTGATATCAAAGTCTGAGTTGGTGATCATGAGAAATTTGGGCTTTTTTGTTTAAGACTTTGTTTATTTGTCTGTATGTTTTTGGGAGGGGGTTTTGGGGGTTTTTTATGGGGGGAGCGGGGGATATACTGGGTGTTCATATTGATGATGAAATTAAAAATATGAATCGTTGGGTAGAACAATTTTTTTTAAAGAGAGATAGGTATGCCTTTTGATATTTCACAATTCTTTTCTTTTCTTTTCAAGGGTGAGCTGGGAGATCCTTTGAAAACAACAGCAGAAATCACCATTCTTGCCAATGATGATCCGTATGGTAGATTTATCATCCCAGACAATTTCAGACCCATTCGTGTGGAGGAAAAGAATCAAGGTGATAATGACATCCTTATTGGAATAATGAAATAGATTTTGATGATAAATGTTTTCCCTGAAATGTTTTTATTTTCATTTTTTGGAAAGAAATAAAGTAGAATGATGACCTGTCTTCTGGCCATTGTGACAACAAGGACTCAGGATAAAGTCAAACTTGCAGATCTCATATTTGTTTCCTGGGTCAAAAGAATTGCTTCTCTTGAACCATTAAACCAGCTTGCTGGGATAATCTACGTTTAACTAGAGGCTTACCAAGTGGGTACAGAAAATTAAATTTCTTGTCACCTCCAAGCTACAAAAAACTGGAATGCGTCTTTTTAACTTATTGTATAAACTTGAAATTGAAAAGTAATTTGATGACAAATCAATGTATGTATCAAAAGCACGATAGACCAGCATTCTTGTTGATAATTGCTGAAAAAAAATATTTATAATGGTAACCTGATAGGAGGAAGGATATGTCAGGAAGTTTACCTTGGAAAAGTCTACCTGGCAGCGTTTGAGAGGAATTGAACACTGAACACTACCCACGCATTCCTAACACGAATTGAGACGAGGAAATGAAGATTCTTATTTTGATTATTCTTGTTTTGGTTTTTCAGATGTGACTGTTAGAATAGAGAGAAAGGGTGGAACTTTTGGATCAGTGGACATTGGCTTTAGAACATTATCTCCATCTGAATCCAAGCCTTTCTTGCCCAGTCCCGTCAACAAAGCTCAAATAGAAGATTTCACAATGAAGCAAGGCATGATAAGTTTTGTTCCAGATCAAAAGTTTGCTGAGTTTCGTATTCCAATCAAAGACGATTTTGATCCCGAGCAAGATGAAACAATATTCATCATTTTGACGGAAGCGAAACTTGAGCGTGCAGCTCAGCTACGTAAAAGTGAGTACCTAGTTTAGAGTTTGGGGGGAAGATTATGTAAAATGTGCAAAAAAAAAGAGAAGTGTTTTAAAAACTATTTGTGATGGTATTTGACAAAATCTCTGATTAGCCTGATCAGACTTAATGATTATGATCACAGATTGATTCAGAAACCAGAGGTTGTGGAGCAATGAATTGAATACTTGAAAGATATTTTACTCACAAGAGATCAAAACTAGAGGTAAGTCTTAACATGAGACCTAGGGAAAGAGTTACATTTATTGAAATTGTTTTTTACGTTGTCTCAAAATTCTTTTACAGTCGATGGTTCCCCGCAGCTGGGCATCGGGTCCGAGACGTATGCCCAGATAATAATTACCAACAACGATGACGCCAATGGTCGTCTGATATTGTCCCCTGTCACTTTGACCATCTCTGAATCCAATCCAACACCGCAAGTGGAACTGATTAGGTCTGGTGGAACCTATGGAGAGGTGAGGGCGACTGGTTACATTCCTTCAAGTAAACATGACAAATACTATGGCAGTCTCCAGACAATGCTGGTTCTGTGTCCACATCTTCTATGTGCAGACTAGTATCTTTGCTTAAAAAGTCTAGTGGGGTAGATTACTGATCTTAAAACATCCATCCTTCCCTTAGAATTCATCTCATTTCCGATCATAGAGTATCAGTAAGACAACCTTTTTTTTTTAAATTTAATAATCAAACTTGAATGTATCAACAATCCCATTTTAAAATTGTGAAATTGCTCTGCTTGTAAATATAGTGCCATGTGGGGGATGGAGTTGTTCTGTTTGAAGTGGTATGAAAGAATAGGTTTATAGAAGACACGCAATGAAAACAAGATTTCATTCCCCTTTTCTAATCATTAGACATGGATTCAACAACATGTTTATCTAACCTTTTCAACTTTCTATTCTGTAGGTTTCAGCTGCATTTCGTGTCATAGATGGTTCAGCGAGGCTCAATATGGACTATGTGGTTCTGTCTTCCATTATCATTCTGGGCCCGGATGAGACCAAGAAACGTGTTCCCGTGGAAGTCATCAATGACCGAGTTCCTGAACTGTCCGAGGATTTCACCATAGAATTAATCGACTCCATAACAGGAGGTGCTGTGCTGGGAGACAACACCTCCTGTGTGGTCACCATTCAACCTTCAGATGACCCCAATGGACTCTTTGGTAAGGACTTCTTCAATTGGAAGACACTGAAAACACGTATCATTTAGATGTCATTTTTGAGAATTACTGATGAGTCACATACATTCTTTTCCCTTAAAATAAATTGTACAGAATTAATTTCACTTTCCTCACCAAAATTGCCTTCAATTTGTTTGATTTTCAGAATTTGTTACTAAAGGGAGAACTGTTGAAGAATCGGAGGTGAAATACAGCGTTGAAATTACCGTTGGGCGAACTGGAGGATCTATCGGTGTCGTCAAACTGGACTGGGAAGCCAAACTGGCAGGTATGGCCCCAAGTCTGCCATCATCATTGTTTTCACTTGTGGCCCAGCACTTTGTTTGCATCATAATAATAATAATAATAGTAATACTTTATTTGTCCTTCGTAGGAAATGTTTGTTACAGATGTGTGCATAATGTAAAACAGATATGGATAAGAATTATGAATTGGTACAATGCGCAAGTCATAGATAATATATGTAACATAAGAAAATAATGGATGATAAATGACTATAAATATGAATGTGAGGCTGGAGTTTTTTTAAACATTATCTAACAGCAATTTGAATGGATGGTGAATAAGGATTATCAGAGGATGATATTGTAATGTGTACTGAGGGACAAAGGCAGAGTAGAATTATCTTAGGGCCACCGGCCTGTTGAAACAAAATTATTTGAATTAATTTTTTTTAAACAAGTCTGAATTTTAGTAGATCGATGTTATTTGCTCTTCTGAGCTCGCAAAAACTTAAATTCTCCTAAGTTTTCAGCACAAATACCAAAATTTATATGAAAAACATGATTTTCAAATCCACATGGCCACGTTCGTAAACCATTCCAATTCCCCACAAGGTGTTCCTGCCTCTGAAGATATATCTCCGAGTAGCGGCTCTCTTCTCTTTGTCACCAACGAAGCAAGTCAGAAGATCACAATTTCCATCTTACCTGATGATATTCCTGAAGGATCTGAGGTATAAAATGATGCGGTCAATCTCTCCTAAAACTGTTGATAATAACAATTCACATGCCTAAAAATAATTCCCGTTCATCACTTTCCTTCTTACAGATAAAACTTGTCAGCGTAATAGATTCTTTCTTTTCTCTTCTCTATGCTGAGTTATGTCATTTCATTGGGGTTTTAAAAAAAAAAATTCTTCTTCACTTTACAAAACCAATATTTTAATTGCATTTCCAGTTTTGGACCATTTACTATACAAACAGCTTTGATTAACTCCCTTTTCTGTTTCCAGAACATTGTCATTGGTCTGACCAGTGCTTCCAATGGAGGAAGAATCGGTGCACAAAATGCTTACACTCTTACCATTGCGCCAAACGACAGTCCCCACGGTGTCATTTCACTTTCCTCCACGTCTTTCACCGTGCAAGAGGAAGGGGACAAAGGCAGTCAGTCTGCTCTCATCATTCGCAGGTACGATACAAATAGACTGGATACAAATAGACTGGATACAAATAGACTGGATACAAATAGACTGGATACAAATAGACTGGATACAAATAGACTGGATACAAATAGACTTGCTTTTGTCCATCTTAACTTCTTTTTATCTATGCAGTTTAGTCTTCCTCCTCTAAAGCGCTTAGAGCATGTCTGCACAGGGTAAAGCACTAAAAAAGTGATATATATTTATTATCATTATTATTAACTTTGCAGGTGGTTGGCAAGCACCTCTAGTAGGGGCTACTTCTGTTCCCACTTTTAAATAATCCTGTCATCTTACTATTTCCTAGCACTGTATGACCTACATTGTGTAGATGTTCTCTCTTTCAGAAAACAAGCAAACAAACTTCCTTAACTTATATTTGTTAATGTGTAAACATTTAAGATTTTGTTATATATGCCTAATTTTAAAAAGTGTCGAGAAAAATATTGTAATTAAAAAAAAACCAGAACTACATACTAAATGATATCATGGTGATAACATCTTTGAATCTAACACATTTATTTTGCTGCCATACTACAGAGAGACTTTTCACGACTTTTCCAATACAATGATACTTGGTATCTGTCAAGACAAGACAATGAATGCTCTTTCACTGTGCTGTCCAGTACGAACACATTCAAATTATTGTTGAAAAGTTTTTAGTTTAACACCCTTTGCAACATAAGAAGGTTATTTAAAAGGTGGCATGTACCTCAGACTTATAGTTGTCTGCGATAGATAGGACTATGTGGGATTGAGCCTTGAAAACTCAGAAGTGTTGAGGAGGAAAAATTCCAGTCTCACCCCTGGGATTTGAACCCAATGCAAGTGACTTCAAACAATCTTCACCCTTTTATCAATGAAAAATTTTAGAGAGAAAAAAAGAAGCAAACTTGATATTGATTTTTTATACTTTGTTTTCATTTTTTTTAATATCTTTATCTCTACAGAGAGGGAAATTATGGTCAAGTCAAAGTGCACTATTCTATATTTGCAATGAGCATTGTTGACTATATGTCTGTGAAGAAGGAAAACGTACTCAGTCTGTACCTCCCACCACGTAATGGTGAACCACCCGAGGGGGGGAGAGTCGTCAATGTGTCCCTGGCACAAAACACTGTCCTGGTGAGTTGGAATGTCCAAACCTTAACACCAGCATTTGGTGCCTTTTTACTTCACGTAGGACCCGTTATTGAATGGCTTCATCACCATCATAGAAAATAAAGACTACAACGACTAAAATATTCAATTAACAATGTGTGAATGTGTGTGTCTCTTGGAAAACCATGCGCTGGATGAAACATTTTTTTTCCTGTTGGTTTGGTTTTTTTGTTGTTTTTTGTTTTGCATAAATTGAAAGGTACATGTCTGGTGAATTTTAAAAATTTATTTGAGTCCAATTGGAGAATTGTTTTCAAAGTTAGGACACTTTAAGTGATGTGACTTCATTTTGAGAAAAAAGAGTGACTATTCTCCGCCGCTGTTTGCTCACTCGCACCGTTTTCAGGCCTGTTTCTTCCATTTCTACTTCTAGTCTTCTTCGCCCACAATGCTTTTTTTTAATATGTCTTTGTTCTGCTATCTACCTACCCCTACCTTGTCTGGTTTTCGCAAATAATTGATGTTGTTGTCTACAAGAAAATTGTGTCCATCTATTGTATATTTTGTGTTGTCAGAAGTAAGGTTTAAAAACTGAATTGAAAACTGGAAGAGATCTGAGCAGGGCTTTCGTTTCCACAAAGGATGAAAACAAGGCCAAGGCGGTGGTGAATACAGACAGCCTTTGAGAAAACAGGGTTTTTTCTTTTTTTCTTGTTGTTATCGTGTGGGCATTCGGCATTGATGTGTAAATAACACACAATGACACAATTTCTATCCTTGACAGAGCTGTGTGAACACAGTATTGTCTAAAAACTTCTGTTTTAAAATCAATGCACAGAAAGGCATTGAACTAACTGGATTTGTTTATGATGAAAAATAATATCTATTAGGAGAGCTAACCATTTTTGGTTTTGTCTCCTTTTTGAATTGTTTTTGTTTTTTGTTTTTGTTGTGTGTCTATTTGTTGTTTTTGTTTCTTTCTTTCTTTGTTGGGGGCTTTTTTCTGTAATCCTAAACTGTAAAGTACAATTACAGGTTTTAATTTATAGACAGTGGGCATTCTTTGCTCATCACTTCCTTGTCTTAAATCTTGATGCAAAACAATTACAGCTTATCAAAGTTGTCCTTACACTGCAATGCGGTATAAAAAGTATTTGATAAAGAAAGAAGGGAAAGTTTTGATTTATCTCTGTATTAAATTGAATTATACCAAACTTTTTTTTTTTATCTCTATTCCAGGCGTGTGCCTCGGCATGTTCTCTTTCTGCATCATGTCGGAGTTACCTGCACCTTGTCAGGGAAGATGCCACAATTGTCTGCACCTTGTTTGAGACTGTCTACTCTCCCAGTCAGTTTGTCACGACGTCTGCCACTGCACAGTATTACGTCAAAGATGAAGCGCAGGTAGTAATATCGTCTACAGTCTCAAATAATTTTTATTTCATATCATATTGTATCATATCATATCATTCATATCATATCATTCATATCATATCATATCATATTGTATCATATCATATTGTATCATATCATATTGTATCGTATCATATCATTCATATCGTATCATTCATATCATATCATATTGTATCATATCATATCATTCATATCATATCATATCATATTGTATCATATCATATTGTATCATATCATATTGTATCATATCATATTGTATCATATCATATCATTCATATCATATCATATCATATTGTATCATATCATATTGTATCATATCATATCATATTGTATCATATCATATTATATCATATCATATTGTATTGTATCATATCATATCATTCATATCACATCATTCATATCATATCATTCATATCATGTCATTCATATCATATCATTCATATCATGTCGTTCATATCATATCATTCATATCATATCATTCATATCATATCGTATTGTATCATATCATATCATATCATATCATATCATGTCATATCATATCATTCATATCATTCATATCATATTGTATCATATCATGTTGTATCATATCATGTTGTATCATATCATATCATATCATATCATATCATATCATATCATATCATGTTGTATCATATCATATTGTATCATATCATATCACATCATTCATATTGTATCATATCATATCATTCATATCATATTGTATCATTTCATTTCATATTGTATCATATCATATCATATTGTATCATATCATATCATATTGTATCATATCATATCATATTGTATCATATCATATCACATCATTCATATTGTATCATATCATATTGTATCATATCATATCATATTGTATCATATCATATCACATCATATCATATTGTATCATGTCATATCATATCATATCACATCATTCATATTGTATCATATCATATTGTATCATATCATATCATATCATTCATATCGTATCATGTCATGTTATAGAGTGGATAGGCCATAGCCTCTGAATGCTCTTTATTTGTTTGTTTGTTTGTTTGGTGTTTTAGGGTGCTAATGACACAGATTGATTACATTATTATTATTATTGTTATTATTATTTTTATTAATATGATGATTATTATTATTATTGTTATTATTATTATTGTTGTTATAATAATAATAATTATTATTATTATTATAATTATTATGTAGGTCCAAGCAAAGAGGATGAACATTGCTAAATCCGGAGAGGACTTCACCTCGGAGCAAGACCAAACTATTATTCTGGAGGATGGGCAAAGCAACACGTCCATTCCATTGACAATACTGAACGACACACTTCCCGAATTAAACGAATTGTTCTGGTTGGAACTCATCAAGGTGGAGGTTGCCGATGACAAGTTTGCAACGAAGGATGAGCCCAAGCTGGGAGAGGTGGTGAGGGCTGCTGTTTCCATCGCTGTCAACGACAACGCCTTTGGTGTGTTTGGCATTTCCAGCACGCAGGCAAAGGACGGCATCATCAGAGTGGAAGAGGCCGACAGGAAGGCTGTGGACTTGGTTGTCACCAGAGAAGGTTTGGCTTTTTGTTTCTTTGTGACAATATCTATACTGATTTTATTGGATGATTTGATTTTGAAATGAGACACCTTTTGTTTTAATGGTGATATTTTAAAAATAATATTTATTGCTTAAATCAGATGAAATTACACGCAAGCTTTAATAATGATAATAATGTCCTCCCCTATTATGTTTTCCATTCCCTGCAGATTCTGTTTTATTTTATTTTGCTTTAATCTCATTTTGGTGTCCCTATAGTGTCTAAGGTTTTCAGTTTCAGTAGGCAAATTTAGACTTTTTTCTTTCTTTTTGACTTTGCCTATAGTGTAGAGATTAAGGATTAAAAACACATTTACTCAGGAAAACATTTGTAGTACTGAATTTGTTAAATATGTTTTGAAATTGTTTCATATAAATATAATAAAAGACAATTAATTAACAAATGAAATGTTTTTTTAATGGCCCACACCAGGAGGCAGCATTGGGTCTGTGACAGTTGACTGGGTGGTTAGTGCGGAGGATAGAACTGCCGTCTATGGACAGGATTTCATTGCGGATGGAGCCACACTGGTCTTTGACATTGGCCAAACGCAGAGAAGTAAATCAATAAGTCTCCTGTTTGCTTTACCACACCACAGTGTTGTTTTTCTGGTCGTTTGTTACCGTCTCAAAACTGTTGAATTTCAATAATGAGTTTTATTTGCTTTGACTAGATGATTAGTTTGATTTCTTTAATCTGCCTCATTGACATCTGAAAAGAAAAGTTTTCCCTAACAACTTGATATGGATCTTGTAATTGAAATGAAATATAAAATTGATGTAAAGTGCATTTGAGGTGTGAAGGCAGTATTCTATGGCTATGTTATACCGGTTTCACACCAATAATATTATCGTTATTGTCATCAATATGTAAGGAAATATCATGCCATCAAATTTGCAAGAATTATGAAATTTGTACATTACTGGCAAGAGAAAGTCAATTTTAAAAAACGAGTAGCATTTATATAGCATGTATCCACCATGGTGCTCTAAGCATATTCACTTCCCCCGGTCGAACAGCAAACACAGAATGCATAGGAAAAGACTTGCAGCCTGTTAGGCACATATACAATTTTTCGAATGAAGAAAATGCTGTTTTAATCAACTAGCAGGTACTCATTTACACCCGAGTCGACCACAAGGCTACCGTTTCTCCAAAATGGAAAAAAAATAACCAATGATCTTTATCACCTTTTTTTTTTAACTCTCTTTAATTTTTTTTTCTTTCTTCCTATCGTTTCTCCCAGTGATTTCAATAACGTTACTGGATGATGCCATTCCTGAGACAGACAAACAGTTTACAGTCATATTGACAAACCCGAAATCAGGGGCTACGATTGGCAGCCTGAGTTCAATCCAAGTCGTCATCCTGGCCAATGATAATGTGGCTGGTGTTCTGTCATTCGCAAAATCAGCAGTTTTAGTGAATGAAGGTATAAAACTGTTTAGTTACCCACCTAATTCTATCTCATTTAGAAAAATGTTGGTGTAAAATTTTGGGTATGGTGGTTATTGTTATATAATATGTATGTTTGTGACAGATGATTTCCAGTGTTTTGCATTTGTTCATATTATCAGAGCATACATTGTTATCAATACTTTGCCTTTTCTATTCATTAAAAATCTACTTTTAATCACTCTTTTAACTTCACCTGTCTTCTTACTGTTTCTCAGCATGATATTGATATGACCTAACTGTTGATGTGCTCTCTTTACCACAAACAAATGAAATAAACTTGTTATCATTTCAATTCTAAAATGTCTTCTTTACAAAATGATTATAATAATAATAATAATGGTGGGCACAGCTTACCCAAGGAAGGAGGATCGGTATGTGTTTATAGATGATATTAAAATTAGAATTCTGTGACAGGAAAACACACAGATTGCTTTGATTATCTGTCTATATATTTGTATGTATTTGTTTCCAATGCAGGAGACAAGTTTAGTGTTGCTATAAAGCGGTCTTTGCCTGCCCTGGGTCTGGTCAAGGCAGACTGGAGTCTCAAGGGACAGAAGGGATCAAAGCCAGAGGATAGCTTTGTGTCCAAGTCAGGAAGTCTTACATTCTTGAAGGTAAATAACGACCAGTCTATCTCCTTCCATACATTTGAAGAGGATAAAACAGTTTACAGGGAGTGGCAATTTGTGGTTTGGTTACATGGAGAAAATACAAAGATAATAATGTATGTACTTAGTATGATATTACTCACAACCCCATCTTTGTTAGAATTAGCTTTACATTAACTCTCTCTCTCTCTCTTTCTCTCTATCTCTCTGTCTCTCTCTCTCTCTCTCTCTCTCTCTCTCTCTCTCTCTCTCTCTCTCTCTCTCTCTCTCTCTCTCTC
>JAUELH010291367.1:0-10532 GCA_031471375.1 Hermissenda crassicornis | reverse complement strand
CCCCCCCCCCCCCCCCCCCCCCCCCCCCCCCCCCCCCCCCCCCCCCCCCCCCCCCCCCCCCCCCCCCCCCCACCGCACGAATATCCCACACAACTCAAAGCTACAAAAATGTGTTGGTTTTGGTGCATGCAAATAGTTCCGAGAGGAATTCCTCCAGTATGCTCATTAACCAATAACTTGTCAGAGAGATTTATCATAAGTTCTGATGCAAATAGTCACAAGTACTAGTTGGAAGATTGGAATATATATTTTCACACTATTAACTCCCAGCGTCGGACGCTCCCATCCTCCGCTCACTATTTGTTTCGTTTGGTAATGTTCCGATATTTTATTCACCTCAAAGGAAGTTTATTTCGACAGACAGCTAGTTTCACTTTCATTTTATAACACCAGGCTTTGTCACTTTCGATTTCTTTGAGCTATTTTGAAGTTTTTAGCGATCGATGCGGCACAACAGGGAAAATAATTCCGGAGACAAAGAGTTCAAGTTGAAGTATAAATATAGTTCATTAATATTCATTGAGCATTTCTTGACGGATCATCCACTTGTTCTTCTCTTCTTTTCACTTTCTGTCATTGACTTACGTTTCAGCCTCTTCCTCGTTTTCATCACAGTCCTCACCACTATAGTTGAGGGGAGAAGAAAGAATTTCAGTGAATTCCTATGCCTTCAATGTAATCATATATCATTGTTATCCCAACAATAAATATTTATTCAAATGAAATGAAAGTTTAAAATTCACAAATGAAAAAAAAACAACCCAAGGAGACGAGTAAACCAAAAAAAACATAATTCAAATAAAATCAATGAAACTCCTTAAAATACTTCAAGAAAGAAATAGATCTTGAACCATATCATTATGATACCAGTATGATAAGATATTTCAAATTATGCAAGTTAATTCCCAACTATACCAAGGCGCAAGAATGACACCTTACCTGGCGTCAGCGCCTCCATTTTGACTATCTTGGCTTTTGGCTGCCTCATTCTTCTTTTGCTTCTTGCCCCCTTCCTTCTTTCCTTTCTTGTTGGTTTCCTTTGCCTCCCCATCTTCTTTCTTATCGATTGCCGCCTTCTCTCCATTCTCATTGTCAATGGGTACGCTAGTTTCCTGATGATACCAGACAAGTTATTTATTAGGGAAAAAACATGAAGGCCATTTAACAGGTACCACATTTGGTTTATAGTCCAGCTGCTATAGAACGGATTGAGTCTTAATATCCAGTCTCAACAGCATGATTCAAACCCATGACCTCTCGAACCAAAGGCAGGTTGACTTTTTAACGACAACACCACTGGCTAACCTCATGGATCTTCAAATTCAAACTTATAATTGTTCTGTGAACAGAAAATCGTCGTTTTAAGAACAGAGAAAATCACCACATTTATAGGCCCTATACTGGTGGGACATAGTAAGGCAACTGGGTGAAACAGTAAACAGAATGCTTTGTTTGTTGTAAAGAGAGAACAATACAATTGGGTGATTTGCTTGGAAATAATATGATAATTAGATTAATTAAAAGATCAAACAAAAGTAGACCATACCAGGTGTCCAACAGCCACCTACGAGTCGATAGAAGTAGACTACAGACAGTACTTTCCAACCACTTTAGTCGGTGTATAGAGATCACATTGCCACCAAGAAGCAAAATGGCAAGATTGTTGGTTTGTTTGTTTAAAGAGAGCACATTGACACAATATAGGTCATACAGTGCTGTGAAACAATAAGATGACAGGATCAGTTAAAAGATCAAACAGAAGTAGACCCTACCAGAGGTGCCTTCCAACCACCCGTGATGACGAGATTATATTAGTTCGAAGAACGGACAAAGACTGGAAATACGCTCCAACCACCCACATTTCCAATTGCCTTCAAGGTAAATGACAAACAAAAACAACTGAAAATAACTTTGAATGAGAAGCTGTATATTTCTTTTTTTTAAGTGTTGAAGGACATCAGCAAAGCTAGGTCATTTAGTGCTGGGGGAATGGTAAGATGACAATTGGTGGAAAGAATACATGCCTCACCTGGTGTGCCCACAATCCACCCAGCTCCAATTGCAGGATAAATAACTAATACACATAAAATTCACTTACCCCATGAATTTGCATGAGCACAAATCGCTGCCAGCTCTGAATGAGACGTGGGAATGGAACCCTTCCACTATTTTCATCCACATCGTGGAGGATGAGACCAAGGGCAGAGACTTGAGGCATGGTGCGGAATGCTCTCAAGAAGTTGGTGGCCTTGTGGGAGGGGGAGATGGGGAGAGAAAAGAAAAGGGATATAAATTGATAATTTTTTTACCACCCGGCCCCATGGGGCTTGCATCAGCATCAGCCATCTTTTATACTGGATATTCTTTTTCATTGTAGTCTTATATAATATTACATCTTTGGACTTTCCATTGCACTAAAATCACACATTCTCCTTAGATACATTGCTATCAAAAACACTCACCTGACAAGTTTTCCCCTTCTGCGAGTCCAGCATATGAAACAAGAATCCCAGCTCACAGGACAGACAGAATTCCCTCTCGCACACATGACCCAGTAGGGCACATCTCAGGGGCTCCATGTAGTAAAATACCTGAAAATGGTCATGGAGTATTCCCTCGTCATCAACTATTATTGTAGTAATTGTTACCAGAGCACATTGAGACAAGATAGGTCAACTATTATTGTAGTAATTGTTACCAGAGCACATTGAGACAAGATAGGTCAACTATTATTGTAGTAATTGTTACCAGAGCACATTGAGACAAGATGGGTCAACTATTATTGTAGTAATTGTTACCAGAGCATATTGAGATAAGATAGGTCAACTATTATTGTAGTAATTGTTACCAGAGCATATTGAGACAAAATAGGTCAACTATTATTGTAGTAATTGTTACCAGAGCACATTGAGACAAGATAGGTCAACTATTATTGAAGTAATTGTTACCAGAGCACATTGAGACAAGATAGGTCAACTATTATTGTAGTAAATGTTACCAGAGCACATTGAGACAAGATAGGTCAAGTGGTACTGGGGAATAAACAGGTTTAGTTTAAAGGGAAAAGTATACTAGCAGAAGAGCCCTCCATCATCCTGTTTTGACTGTGCTTTCATTGATAGTTCTCCCATGCTCATCAAACCGTCTTGCATAAATGCTTACAGTGAGAAAACGATCACGCAATGCTTTAGCAGCAAAACCAAATCTTTCTGTGAATTAGTGGCACATTTGGCATGGTCTTGGTCTGTCAGTTGTAGTTCCAAAATCTTGGAATAAGTTTCTCAAATCATTTATTAAAGAATGCAAACAATTAAATGACCATCTCCTCCTCCAGGATCAAAACTCAGTTTCTAGCATTCCTATTGCTCTCTCACACTCAGCAGAACTTAATACTGGCATAACATAAGATTTTTTTTAATCCAAAAGAAATGCCCGAAATGAAAATGTATCACGTTTTTCTCTTAGTTACAAAAACGCTAATGACCTGATTAAAAAAAAAGGTAAATACAATTGTCAGAAAATAGCAAATGTAAGCAATTGGGTAAAGAAAAACCTCATGAACTTTCGGACCCCAGCAAGAGGTTTTGTTAATTATGTTCACCAATTCGCAAAATTCGTGAAATGGTGAAAAGATAAAAGTAGAAGGTTTTCATTGCCGTGAGTGTATAATAATAATAATATAATAAATCATGACACTTATCAGACTGATGGTTTACACAATTTGTTTTCAAATCATCTGCCACAAAGTTACAAACACACATAATACCCGATGTTCATTTATTGGTTAATTACCAACACGGTGTTGTCCTCACTTAAAGATAATTTCTGTTGCCCTAGTTTCTACTTGAAGTAAGCCACATGGGTGGAGTTATGAAAAATCAATCCCCAAACTATAGTTCTTAATAGCTGTAGCCCCCACTAACCTGCAGCATGGAATTGCAGTAAGCATTGGGAATGTGGGGCTCCAGACCAGCCAGGTTGGTTTTGTTGTAGTGCCGGAAATCAAAGTCTTCCACTCCCAATTTGGAATATTTGATTTCCACGCGACGGTATCGCTTGGGGACTGTGGCAAAAGGATCATCACCTTTTGGACACACAAACAGAAAATTTTGAGAACCGATTCACACCTTGAGAAATTCTAGAGCAATAAGCTTTTACTTTCAAGACAAAGATTCAAAATTAACTCAGCTGCGTTCTCATATGACATAAAAATGTAACAGACATCCTTCCTAGTCTCTCTGAAAAGGAGTCTAATATAATGCAACATGCCACAGATAAAAAACAAAAAATGTTATCAAAACAAAAGGGTGGCCCCAAAAGACAAGAGTACAGTCCTATATTGTGTACCTTTTTGTATCATCTCAAAAGCAAAAATGCTCATTTAGGGGGGGGGAAATGTTTTGCTTTCTTTTGTGCATTTAGATTTGAATCTCACCTCTCCCCATTGGCGATTCTGGTTCACTGGCTTTTCGGCTGTCCGAGGTCTTGTCTCCCATGTCGTAGGGACACATGTTTCTCTTCTGCTTGTTGATATTGGGAGCGTAGCCAACATTTTGATATACTTTCATTGATTTCAAGATGTCTTGATCAATTGGCAGAGGCTTCCTGATACAGAAAGGAGAAAAAAGTCCATAAATAGGAACCTTCTTTTTAAAAATTCTCTCTCTCTGATAGCCTTGGGTAGAGAGATTCACAGGGTGCTAAATTTGTAAACAATCATCCCCTTCAAATTTACAACATAGTCTTATTGGACCAAGTTCTTGAAATTCTTGAGATGGGAGCTAATGTTTGAAAATCCTTTAAAGTTATCAGGGGCTATGTCATTAAGGTTTTTACAATTCAACAGAAGTAGACCCTTGACTTGACATCAACGGTGAAGAACAACAATCAGGGCAGAAATATAAAAAAATATTTTGAAACTGTACCTGTATTGTCGTGCCATCATTTCCTCTGGGAAGTCTGAGACCAGAGGGCCTTGGGGTGGGTATGGCATTGGAATGCTAGAGTAAGCACTCAGCTCATCATGGATCTCAATGGGATTGTGTCGCTCCACCTGAGCATCAACATCAACACATTACATCACAATCTATTTTCCAACTCAAATTAAGACAAATATCTAAGAACTTGGTAAATAACAACCTATAAATAATACTGATTCCAAGCATAGACTCGTCTAAAAAATATCGGTCCTGATGCAATCATGATTAAGAAATATCTCATACCCACACAAAAGGTTATTTCTTAAATCAATCTCAAAAATACAAATTGCTCCATAGAGAAC
This sequence comes from Hermissenda crassicornis, assembly GCA_031471375.1. Taxonomy (NCBI): domain Eukaryota; kingdom Metazoa; phylum Mollusca; class Gastropoda; order Nudibranchia; family Glaucidae; genus Hermissenda; species Hermissenda crassicornis. The sequence continues at coordinate 5,251 of JAUELH010291367.1, read as the reverse complement.
CCGACATCCCATGTCTACAGAGGAGGCGTATTAACTTTTGCACTGACTAATGCCGGTTCTATTTCCATTACTTTTTCTCTTACATTAGGTGGGGGAAAAAAATTTAATTGTTTACTTTTCTTTTCCAACAGTATCTCATACACAACCTTTAAAATAGAGGTATCAAACTGGAAACTGGCATGTAGAACATATATATCCCAAAAATTACTTACAGGGTCAGCAAATTCAGATGGTTCGGAGTAAGGGTTGAAGGCACAGTGTGTGCTAGTTCCAAAGAGATGAACATGACCTTTAATGCACAAGTAAAAGAAAAACAAGAACATTACAATCAAATAAACCAACAATCTTTCAATCTTTAAAAATGTCTATCTCCCCAATTATTTCAATAATGTAAAGATGTAAATGCTAAGGACAAGTGACCATCATTTATAACGTAATTAAAATAATAATAAACAGCTATTATTCTTTAAAAATCCAATTTCAATTAAATAATTTTTTTGGGATAGGGAAAGGAAATTAAAATTGACACGTACCTATATTAAAATAATTTCCAAGATTTTACCATACTCACAGCCCTTTAAATATTTCAACTTATATCCGAAAAAACCCAAAAAAAACCAAACCAACACGCTATTTCCATAATTCCTTACCGCCGCTGTCACCAAATGCCAAGGCCTGCTCTGATTTGGACACGTCAAAAGCAATGATGATGTTCTCATTTGTTTCCACAGGGTAGGTCAGTCTGGTGGGCGGGGCACCTCTGGCAATAGTTTCAACCACTTGGAAAGACCCCATCTGCCACATTACAAAAAAAAAATGAAATACCATATCATACCAATTAAGTGCCCTGTTGGGAATACATCATAATAATTTTGACATTTAATCATAAAGATATCGAAGACTGATGAAATCTTTATCAATTAGAAAAATAATTACATAAATAAATTAGATCTCTACAGTAGGTCCAACGTTTGAAGGTTGAATATCCATTTTTTAACAGTGATTTCTCAAGTGTGTCCACAAAGCTGAGAAACTAGCAGTAGGGGAATTACAATGTGGAATCCAAAAAGACACATGACACACTAATTACTGGTAAAAAAAAGTATCTGGTGTTGCCTCACTTAGCCAAGAAACCAAGATAGTGATGATAGTGGTTTAAACAAAACGATTTACATAGAAGGGGGGAAAATATGTAAGAATTTTTATTTTAAAAGGCAAATGGCATTTAGAATGAAATACAACAAATGTGTTCTTTATGAAATCATTAGACTTTTAATTCTAATATAGCCATACTTACCGATGATACGACAACAATATGATTGGGTATACTTGGCACGAATCGTAAAAACGTGGGATTGATTGAGACTTCAATAGGTGACATGGCTCTCATCACACGCATATCGTACACCATCAAAAGACGGTCTGGGGTCAGATTGTTCATCCTGTTCAGATGTTCGAGAAAAAATGTCAATTGATAATCACAGCTGAAGTCATATCTCTTCTAGTTTGCAATTTGATTTACAAGTAATTATTTTTGTTTTCAAAAAAGTTGGTCTAAGATGCAGGTAGATAACAATAACTTAAGATTCTAAAAAGTTTTGTTTCAAGCCATTGCATTTCCATAACGTAACTAAAGGTGGTACCTCTAATTCATAGTCTTGTGATATAGAATACATTTGTGATCAAGTTATGAAACCCCAGAGGTCTTGGGGGAAGAAAAACACAATGTCTCCACTGGAATTTTAACACATGAATTTTCAAACTTGTGGCTTAACGAGTACATTATTCACTCGCAGAGCTTTTGATTTTCATTTGATAGAGAGTTCAGAGATTAAGATTTAATTGATAATAAATTCAGACTTCAGAGATAACTGACCGACTGGAGAATCCACAAGTGATGAGGAGATTGTCGTGGATGTCAAAATCTGAAAGGCAATTGGCATGAGCTTCCAGGACGTGCTTTGCCCTCATTGTCTTTGAATCATACACAGTCACCTATAAATGGCCAGGGAAAAACAAGGAAAGAAAAAAAAACAATCAAAACGACCAGAAGTTTTATTAACATTGTTCACTGTAGTATTGGTAAATTATTTTAAGACATGAAATTCTGGTCCTTAAATTTCATGTTGCTCCATTTCACCATTTTCTTGTCATATGTGTCATGTACCGCAATGATGAACTTTAAAAAAATGATGGTTAAAGTCTAAAGTTTTACCTAAAAACTATGAAGATCAATGGAGTTTCGACAACTCTGGACAAAAATACCATGTAACTTGACATGGCTCGACTACAAGAGGTACCTACTTAGAACGGAATCCCCACCATCCAAATCATTAAGAAATGAAACGATTACCCCTTCACTATACACTTGCCCAACAACAGGAGAGAATCTCTATGGCATAGAATTTTCTGATATCTGGTATTGGCCGACTTACTTTGCCAGTGCTGTCTCCTCCACATATGAATCGGTCACTGCTTCTGAAGATGGCCACACCAGCATCTTTCACCTCATACTGGAAAATCACAACGGGGAAAATAAATGTTTAAATTATGACGTTTCATTGTAACTTAACAATTCATTTATGAAATAAATAACTAAAGAATAATAACATTTGGTGGCAAATATATGCTCATAGCAATATAAATTATAATTTGATGGTAAGATAATTCATTCATTACAAATTAGTTGTTAATTTGTAATGGAATTATTTAAATGTATACAAATATTGACTTGTTGCAGATCGTGATATCTTAAAAATCACACGGCAAAACATACCAAAAAAAAAGCAAAAAATAAAAAGGCCTAGACACTTATTTTTAGATCTACTTTTCGATTAAAATTGTTGGGGGTTTTCTTTAGGAGGAAAACACAAAACGGCAATGTTGTACTAACCACGTTGCTAAGACAGTTTTGGATGATGTCAACCTCGATCACCTCCTTATGAGGACCTCCTATCAACACAGACTCACTGCCTCTCATCATCATACATTGCATGTCATGCAAATGGGGATCCCTATAATGGAATAAAAGAGTAAAATCAGCTTAAACACACAATACATCAGTTGTTTAACACATGAACATTAGCAGAAATAGCACAAATTATCATAATTATGGTTCAAAACTATTTAGTGAAGCAGGAAAACATTAAGACCACACAAGATATGTCCTCCATTGAAGCTCAAAGATATATTTCTAAAAAACCAATAGTAGTCTTAAAGGCATTGATACCAAAGCTATGAAATGAATGCTTCAGCAACATACTAAACCGTGTTAAGAAGATAGGTATGAGGTACTCTCTTCAAAACGTTGGGATTTTACTTAGAAAAATACCTACTCTTTTACATTCAGGTTCTGTACCATATATATATATATATACAATATGTTGTATACACATCTTAAATCTTTACTGCTTGTATATGAACTGGTTAGTGTGCTCAGTCCTATCTACCAATGAATAAGGGGAATAAAATCCATCCAAGGTGAGAAATGTGATCCTGGACTAAGTAAGAGTATTCAAGATTCAGAGGTCTGAAATATATTTGTCGCACCTGAAAGAGAAGACAGGCAAGCCCCTTCTCAATGTCCCCCTCAACAAGCTTGGTGAGAGAGACAAAACTCCCTGAGGAAACGTTAAATTCATTCGCACATCTTCGTCGAAGCTTGTACGGAACGCCGAGTATTTCTGAAAAGCTCCACCATAGTAAGATGCCACATAGCCCTGTAAATAAATCAATAGTTAATTTTAGATGGCCAAGGGAAAAAAAATAGTGTAAAACAAGCAAAGAAAAACAAACAATCAAAACGACCAGAAGTTTTATTAACATTGTTCACTGTAGTATTGTTAAATTATTTTAAGACATGAAATTCTAGTCCTTAGATTTCATGTTGCTCTATTTTACCATTTTCTCGTCATATGTGTCATGTACCGCAATGATGAACTTTTTAAAAATGATGGTTCAAGTCTAAAGTTTTACCTAAAAACTATGAAGATAACGCTGGACAAAAATACCATGTAACTTGACATGGCTCGACTACAAGAGGTTCCTACTTAGAACGGAATCCCCACCATCCAAATCATTAAGAAATGAAACGATTACCCCTTCACTATACACTTGCCCAACAACAGGAGAGAATCTCTATGGTATAGAATTTTCTGATATCTGGTATTGGCCGACTTACTTTTCCCATGGTCATGCACAGTTAGTTCAGATTTAATTCAATGTCTTTTTTAAAACTTAATCTCATTAAATGTCAAAACTGCCGACAACTCAATTCAAAAGGACAAAATGTAATAACTAACTAACACTGCAAAATCAGTTATATGCCCGATAATACTTTTTTGTCAGAGATTAAAAAGTTCTTAAGAGTTTGTTATCCTTTTCTACATGATATGATGTATAGGGTGGGATTTATCATTTATATGGGTAATCTCCGACGGAGCTTTGCAAACTCCAAAAAAAGGCCTGGGACCAAAACACTAGGATTTAGATCTTGTGACTTACAAGGTGCTCTATAAACACTGTTAAAGGTTGCTTTGAATGCTTATTCAAAAGCCAAAAGCAAAATTTTATCACAATATTTTTGTATCTCGGACTTCTTCAATGAATAATTATGTTGACCAAATCAAGAAAAAAAGTTTTCACAACCGATTTTTTAAATTTAGCACATAAAACTTTTCTGAAAACAAATTGAAAATCTTGAAACTAAAAAGTCACTAACCCTTTGATTGCCAGCCCAGAGCAACTCCTGCTGAGTGTCAAAATTGACACAAGTGACACCAGCATTCATTGCCTTGTCCATGAGTTCACAACTAAGCAAGCTGTTTGAAAAAAAAATTATGAGAAAAATCTTTAAAGAAATATTTAATGGACACACACATAAACATAATTGCTATGCAACAAAAAATCATTCTTGAGGCAAAAACGAGTAGAAAATGTTCAAATAAACATCCACTTACATATATATATATATATATACATGAATTCACTTTACAGTATGTTTTTAGAAATAATTTCCTTTCACACTAGTATAAAATAATGTAAATGTTTTTGTAAAGCCCTTAGATCCAATACTACTATGTTTAATCCTTTTGTACCTATACTTGCCACCTACTACATATTTCACTGCCTGGGCTCGCCGCGATAAATTAGGGAAATTTTGGGGCACCTTACCTAATGAACCATAACTTTCTTATTTATCAATAAAAACTTACCAAAAAAAGAAAACTGCACCCTGCTTGGTTCACATCTT
>JAUELH010291257.1:0-10539 GCA_031471375.1 Hermissenda crassicornis | reverse complement strand
GCTTCTTCCAATGCGAAAACAAACAGTGAAGTGAAATGGCGTGTGGAAGTAAAGAACCAAGTGAAAAGATTTGCAGTCATGGGCGTAATGCCTTTTGCATCTTATTATATTGAAATTGAAATTGAAATTGAAATTAGGCCATCCACTTCTATGCTTCTAGTATGACCTTATTTGCATGACACCAGCAATAGTGTTTCAAACATCCCTTACCTGCAGGTGATCAAGACTTTTAGACTGTTACTGTTACACACAAATAATTTTAAATATAGACTATTCAAAGTTTCAAAGTTTTTAGTTTAACGCCCTTCGCAACACATGAAGGTTATTTAAATGGCGACACCTTATGCTTATGTGTATAGTCTGTCTGCGACAGGACTGTTTGGGATTGAGCCTTGAAAACTCAGAAGCCTTGAGAAAAAAATCCAGTGTCACCGCCAGGATTCGAACCCACATCCTCTCAAACCAAATATGAGTGACTTTAACCACTACACCACTGGCTCGCCCTCCCCTTCCATTGCCTGTTGCCTATCATCCATGTGATGGACAGGGGTCAACTAAAAATCCACTTGTTAGTCTTAGTCGCCTTGAGTTGACAACGGCAACCTGCCCCTAAGGCTAAGGTAATAATAAAGATAATCATTCTCTAATCCCTTTTGCCAGAATATCTCTTAAATGTGTTTCTCTAATGTGATGGACAGGGGTCAACTAAAAATCCACTTGTTAGTCTTAGTCGCGTGAGTTGGCATCGGCAACTGCCCCTAAGGCTACGGTAATAATATAAATAATCATTCTCTAATCCCTTTTGCCAGAATATCTCTTAAATGTGTTTCTAACGTGATGGACAACTCACTCATTCTTGTGAGCCATGTAATTGCATCTCAAATTAGCCTAGATCCAACTATCTATGTCTATAACTATAGGGTAACAGGGGGCAATAAATAAGCCCCACACTCAGATGGACCATAGTAAAATATTAATTGATAGCCTTATTTACTGTTGGGGTATTAAGCCTCTCTTTCTATACTATAAAGTACCAAAAAACGTAGGGCTTCTAATGCCCCCCTTCACCCTACAGCCTACAGATATTCTACGATTGATTGTGCATGCGGATGGTCAGAAAGTTTTATTTATAATTATAACGTCTTTTCCCACATTTTCATTGTCTTGTTCAGTGTCAATTGCACATATTTTCCAAACCAGTCAGTCCAAATGATGAGCTACATATGAGAAATTCAATCTGATAAAAAAAAGAAGACATGTTATACATACGTCATTTTACCTGAAAATGAAGGAATAAGACACCAGCTTTAACGAAAAATGTTTTATATGACGAATTAACAGGACGGGACAATGAAATATTTTGTCGTCTGCTGCAAATAAGTAAGGGAGACTACTCCCAGTGAACAGATAGCTACTTTCTCTACCAACCCTACCCCCTATATAACTCTATCAATAAATTTAAGTTTCCCTCGATTAAAAACAACAACACAGAACTACCGGATAAAGATAAAGTATATATTTTAGGATCTTCGGACTACTATAGTATGGTCTTTCATGGAATTGGGTGTCCCAAACCTACCGAGTGACTGAAACATATAGTAGATTTGTGATAGTTTCAGTTTCTTCAGTTCCAATCTCAACTAACCAGTTGCGCAAGTCAGTAGGCGGGTCGTATATTTGCAGAAATGCCATTTTATGACAATTGACAATAATTTTGTGATATCATTGATGTTAGACGAGATAAAGTCAGAGATCTGATAATCATCAAAAGGTTGAGATATGTATTCTAATTCTAGGAGGTCAATACTAATACACTAGATCCGTTTCTAAGAGTAGAAACAAACTTATTATACAATTGATCAATTCCAAACTATCAAAGTCAAAGTTGCCCCTTCAGCATGGTACAAAATAAGTTGGCTATCTATATATAATTATCTATATGATCTGGGGTTTCATTGGTTTTCAATTTGATAGTGGGAAATTCTTGACAGTGACAGTTTAGTTTCAGCTTATCCTCCAGTGGTTTTCCCACTCAGTCATTCATAAAAGGTAAAATATGGTCATTTTAAAAAATAAATAAAGAAAAAAGAATAAATATCTCAGTCTTTGGGTAACAATATTAACCTAAATTATGAGCTAGAAGTAGGATTAAAACACAATTGTAATAAGATGCACCTTTGTGAGCTAAAATCATGGCTGCAAATTGTTGTGTTGTGAAGCAAACTTTTAAAACACTATACTATACAACACTCAGGATGATAGGCAATGGAAGGGGAGGGCGAGCCAGTGGTGTAGTGGTTAAGTCACTAGCATATCGTTTGAGAAGTTGAGGGTTTGAATCCTGGTGGTGACACTGTGTTTTTTCATCAAGACTCATTTCCACACAGTTCTATCACACACAGACTATAAATAGGGGGTGCCACCTTTTGAATAACCTTCATATTATATGAGTTGCAAAGGGCGTTAAACTAAAAACTTTGAAAATGGAAGGGGAGGGGTGGTGATTGACATAGTCATAGAAGTAGATTGGAGTCTGCCTGTTACGTTGATCTGAGACAGCTACATTACAAATAAGCATGGCACATTGCTTTCTGGCCCACCTCATGAGTATGAATGAGTGTTAGTGTTAGTATGTTTTCGGAAAATAAGTGCAGAGAAGAAATGCACAAAGGATTACAAACAACTTTTCACCATATTCAAGCGGCACCAATATGACAGAAACCCTTTGACTCGAAGCACGTAAAAGACGATGGACATAGGGCTTCTTGGAAGTATCAAACCCAAAGGCAGAAAAACAAGAGGACATACTTTCAAATTAACAATAACAATGCCAACGACTGGAACTGATTGTTCCCCAGGAAAATTAAATACCTTACAATAAATTATGTGTATATATTGTGTGCTTGTCTCCATTTGATTGAACAATAATATTATATATATATATATATATACTTATTTTTTAAAACATGAACTGTAGACTAGATTCTCTGAACTAGAGGCTACTTCATCACGATTATGATGATCATGATGATGATGAATGTGTAGTTAGGGCGAGAAAAATGGGGGAGAGAGAGAGAGAGAGAGAGTCACGAGAAACACTACAACATGAAACATTGAAATCACCATGCCATGTTGAAGATTAATTTCTTCCAAAATTTAAAAAAATAGACTAATTTCTCTATAGGGTGATTTTCTTGATTTTAAAGGCTATTTTTGTAAATATCAATAAAAAAATTGAATTTCAGATGCAAGTGGCATCAGCTGCTACTGGTGTGCCAGAGGTGACAGATGGAAATGTCGTCTATTATCTAAGGGATACCAGCTATGATCTTTTTGATGCTTGGAGAGAAGCATTCAAAAATTATTCACACAACTTCAAGGTAAGATTATACATATATTCAGTCATCGGCATTATTCTGGTTGATCTAAAATAATATTACTATTACTTAGTCCTTTAATGCTGAAAAGTCAAAAGATGAACTACGGTTGTTGTGGGGCATTAGGAGAAACCTGCTATGCATCGATTTTCTTCTTGCCTTTTTTTTTTTTGTACTGATAGAAATAGAATTGTATTTGTAAAACTTGATGCTTGTGATGAAAAAAATATTACCGTGTATGATAATTTTCAGTTTACCCTCTATGAATTATTATGGAATGAATGATATCTCCATACTCGTTTCATGTATTTTGTACACAGATGGAAGTTTCATCCTTTTAAGTTGTGATGGATTTTTAATGTATTGGTAGTTGCATTGCTTTCCTTTTTATCTTGATTTTGTTCTATGATTGTGAAGCACTTAGAAGTTGTTAGTACAGGATAAATCACTAAAGAAGTGGTATTTATTATTATCATTATTGTTGTTATCATCATTATAAGTATCATTATCATCATTGTTATTATTATTATTTGTTATTATTATTACGAAGTGTCTCCGTGTCTCATCCGACTAGATACAGAGTAAAAAATACTCTGTATCTAATCAGATTTTGATTGGTTGGCTCAGACACACAATTTGTGTGGCTGTGCAGTCGCTTCGTAGCTCTAGGCCTACAGCCCTACGCCTGCAGCGATTTTCGATTGTAATTTAATTTCTTGATTGCACTCGAAAGATACGGTCGCACCAATTAACCTAATAATATATAATATCACCCGATTAGATATGGAGTAAAAAATACTCTGTATTTCGCCCGATTAGATATGGAGTAAAAAATACTCCGTATCTCACCCGATTAGATATGGAGTAAAAAATACTCTGTATCTCACCCGATGAGATACGGAGATGCAGCCTTATTATTATTATCATTTTAGTACATTTTGAATTGGTCAGGATGTAGCATGTGGTAATACACCCGCTTCATAATACATGGCGGTCAGGAAATCAAAACATTAGTCGGATGGCACCTCTGCTTTTGTGAAACTTACATGGGTCTGTCTCATTTTTATAGTCCTATTTGAGAAAGACTTCATTCTGAGGTTCTGTCCTTTATATATACACTTGATTTGTTGCAAAAGACATTAAACAATACACTTTATAACTTTACATTATTGTGATTGTTTTACATCTACAGATATCTAAGGGGGATATATTCCAAGATGCTCCAGCTGTAGATGCCATTGTGAGTAAATGAACAATTTTTAAAACAAGCGAAGGAAACGTTCCTTCATTTTAAACAATGAATTTTAATTTTTTTTATAGATAGTGGGAATGAAAGCTAAATGATGATATGAAGGGGAAAGGCGGGTGAGACAGGGGTTATAGTGGCCCCTAAAATTTCTCATCCACTGTAATTGTAATAATCAATTACCATCTTCTCCTCAGTGATTATAAATTTCTTTCATGATCCTGAAACTTTTTATGTTTATGGTTCTACTCTGTATATTTTTGAAGATAAAGAGAAATAAAATCTTTTCTTTCTCAAAATCGACAAATTTATAATCTCCAAATTTTCAAAAGTATTTAGCCCAAGCCTTTGCAAATTTGCATATGGAAAGAGTAGACTCCTACATCTAGTAAGGTTTATTTCATTGAGTTATGTTTACAAAAATAAGAGTTAAAGAAAAAAAAAAAAAATTGCTAAAAAAACGTACACAATTATCAATGGCAAAATTCAAAATTTTGTAGAAAAGAACAAAAGATTTGCTTCACACAAAACACCTTACTAGTTGGATGTATACCTAAGTAAGGTATTTCAGATTAAAAATTCTACTTTTATGCCATAGATGAAAATATTTTGAGATTATAATGAACCTTGTTTTTTTTTTTTTAAATATGGTGGCCGTTTCCATCGCAACGGGTTGAACTTTTTTTTCTTCTTCCAAATCTTCTTTCCATACCAAGACCCATATGCCTGTAACGTTTCAATTCAATACCCTAAAAACTGAGTGTTTTGAAATCCTAAACGGCTTCTCCCCAGCATAGTATGACGACTACGAATGAAACGGGAACAAAGCTGAAACGGTGCTACCATGTAGGCCTCTCAACATGAAAATCTGTCTGAGATGTTCATACTACAAGGTGTCTTCGGAAAGACAGAGAAGACAAAGCTGACGCAAACCTTGAGGCATATTACGAGTGAATTTTCTTGTCGTAACTCGACAATCGTCATATACAGTTATCAGCAAAGTGAAGGTTCATTGTGTCCTCTTATCAATTTTTCTGGTTTTGCAGAAGTCACTGCATGGTGTATAGACTATGTGTCACAGCGTCACTTTTGTGTTATTTTAGTCGTTCATTTTCCACGAGCCAGCATGACCCCTGTGGCAGGGGTCAAATCCTGCTGTGCAGGTAGCGACGTGGGGCGGCGTTACTTTCAATTACATGCTGTCATGTTTTATGATGGTGCAAAGAGACTGATTGGTTTACGCTAAATTTTTCTTTAGCATCATCAATAACAAAGGTGCCTTTATCAGATACCAAAGCAGGAAGATGATAGCTCCTGTAGTTTAGTCAATGTGAACGTTTAAAAATAGGACTTTTAACAAAATTTCTTTACGTCGATCATTTTTCTTTTTGCGTTAACCAAGACTAGGGATGTCTCTAGGAGATGGTAATACACATATTATAACTTTTACTATGAACTATATTGACCAAGGACCAAATCATAACACCTTGTTATCTTATGTAAGGAAATTTAATGAAAGCTTGAAATATAACTCATGTGTTTACTGAAACTGTTTAAATCGGTCGAAGGTCGATGTTCTCCAAATAGTGACGTAAACAATTTTAAACGATTATCTTTACCAATCCGCCAAAGAAATATGACATCGCTTGACACATTCATTACTAGATCAAGTAAAAGATGAACTATCAGAGTATTCTTTAGTCCCTTGACATGTCGCTTTTCTTCTTTGTTCACGCAAATGCCGAAAAGAGAATTTCATGTTAAATGTTGGTTGATGCTATGATCTACTGTGCTGCTGAAAGAGAGGCAAAACAATAAAACAGCATACCACCTTACAAATCCAAGAATAACAAATTAACTAAAGTTGATACAGATATAATTGTTATATTAAAGTAAAGCCCAATATTATTGCCTTCAAAACATTTAAATTTTATGAAGATCCATCAGGTTTTGCGTAATTGATTATTGAATAAATCAGTGTTAATTGAAACCTACGATACAAACTTCAGAAGATGCTTACAAAAACACAATAATATCTCAAGAATGAATAAACGTAGAACTATGGATTTTTTTGCATTGTAGAGATAGTTTTAAGGTTTTTGATAAAATGAAGTAATACTGACTTACTGACTTAGTGCCTTTCACCTCCTAATCTTCCGATTGGGACGCCTCGGCTGCTTCTCTTATTTCCTTAGTGAGTTCTCTCCACATGTCACAGTTGTCTGCTCTAGATGTTAGGGACAGAAGGTTTACCTTTGATCTCAGTCTCAGTTCTTTGTTTTGGAGGCGTTTGATATCTTTGTTCAGCAGCGTGTAAATCGTTGTAGGTGGTCATCCTTTATATTTGTCGTGCCCAGATGGTATAAAGAATGCTAATATTCAAAGTCAAAGATGGCCAAATTTCACGTATACTATCTCTGACGAAATGGGGAACTCGCACCGTAATATACCCTGCTGACCCCGCACAGGTAGCCGTTTGACTTTGATTAATGACTTTTCTGCAGCACAACTAAAAGTCTGTTTTTGGGGCAAAATACCATGTCATGGTGTGTGTGTGCGCGTATGTGTGTGCGTATGTGCGCAGGTGTTGCTTTTAAAGAATTGTTTTTATTGTTTCTTTTTTTTTTTGTCTAATCAAAATTTAGGTATCTCCAGCAAACAGCTTTGGCTTTATGACTGGTGGCATTGACTTGGTTTACAGGAAACATTTTGGAGACCAATTGTGAGAGTTTGATACATATCTAGTTTGATACAGAGCTCTATCTCATAGTAGTCGCCATATTTAAATTAAAGATTACAATGTTTATGGGACAAAAATTGATATCTGTTTACTATTTGCAATTTGCTTTGTTTTATTGCATATAGTTATAGTCCTAACTAACTTATGCCAGGAAGAATATAATGTCATTATCAATAAAGACATTTTTCTGAAACATTTACCTGTTTTCACATGATTATATCTCTATTGGCAAATCATTATGAATAAAGGTTTAGCGAGAGGAAATGAATCCTGGTTAAATTTTTTTAAATTCTGGTGTTTTAAACCATTTTCAGGCAACAAAGACTACAGACGCTCATTAGGTCAAAGTATCATGGTGAATTACTTGTGGTGAGCTCAACATTCATATAACAGTTTCATCTTAATTTTAATTTTAATTTTCCTTTTTTTAACAAAAATGTTTTGCTGAGTATATGTTACGATAGTATAGATTATATTAAAATCAAAGTTTTGATTGTGCAGTGGTAAAATCCTCAGGTCCAATGTCACTTGAAGTAGAAATAGCGGCTACAGATTTGAGAACAACAACCAACTATTATTACAGATTAGATTTACTGAATGAGTATATTGTGTGAATGCAGTACTTTTCTTCGGTCAAATGTCTTGCTGTCAAATCTTTGTCAATTTAAACCAATTCTATGACATTATAATTACTAACCATGTGATTCTAATTTCTATCTCAAACAAGGGTCAAGCAGCAATCTTACCCGCATATCAAAGTCAAAGTAAAGACATGATGAAAGAAAAAAAAGACTTAAAAAGGTGCAATCAGGGACAACCGATCAAATACTTGATCTCGGCACCTACCATGAGAGTGAGCATGGATGTGTCCAATACAACAAATGCATTCCTCACTTTCAGAGGCATCATATTAGCAGGTAAAAGTGACAGACTTTACACATCAATGCCTGTTTCGATAACCTTTACCGCCATTCGCTACAACATATCCGGTAATCTTAGCCATGTCTGTTTTACATTGTGCACACATCTGTAACAAAAATTTCTTATGAAGGACGAAGAAAGTATTATTATTCATTTGTAGAGATTTGACACCAATGGATTCCAGTAACAATTCAAGCATGGTCACTTTTAACCAGTGACAAAAATGACAAAAAAAGTGTCTTGTCAAAATGCAAAAGAAATAAGCACCAGATGGGAAACTAGTGGTTTCAGACAAAAATTGTCGATACTACTCTGGAAAGTTAACAAGTTTACAAACAAAAAACAAAGATGTGTGTGCATTTGATAAAAACAACATTGAAACTATTTGCCATGTTTTATGGTAGAAGAAGATAAGTCCTTTCAGAGCCTTAAATAGGACAAGACCTTATCCCAGTTTCTGTGCCGTAAAGCGGACAGGTAACAGTAATATGCTGTTACCCTCTGTATAGGATAATGCTCTACTGCAGATTACTTTTCCCAGAAAGCTGTTACCCATTCACGCTTGCATCAAGTGAAACAATGGCAGTTAATTCTCTTGACAAGAAAAAATATGAAGCGCTGTAAGTGGGGCTCAAACCTGTGTCCTTCGTGTCACAAGTGCAATACCTTTAACACTGGGCTATCGCACCTCCATATTTTATGGGAATGTGACCATATCACTTCTATATGGAGAGATTTTGAAGGAATAATGAACATTGATTGTCCAAACCACAAACGTTAATACTAGATATGAAAAACATAATCAGTAGGAATAATTGGATAGAACAAACCACATGATATTTCACCTCCAATTGTTCACTCAACACAGGTGTGAATGAGTACCTGGCCAATAAAGACAGCATCTTTCTTTGTCCGAAAAATTGTATATGCACACAATAGACTGCAAGTCTTGTCCAATGTGTTCTATGTTTGTTGTTGGCCGGGGAAGTGAATTTGCCATTGTAGTAAAACATCATGAGTATGAGCGTGGTATCACCATTGATGTGAGCGCTATATTAGTGTCATTTTTACTTTTACTTTTACAATTTTTTACAATAATTATCTAGACCTTGACAACTCTCTTGGAAGAGTACATGTTGTTGTTTTTTTCATTCAGGTTCTAACATGAGATTGAAAATAGTTGACTAATAGATAGTGATATTTGAGCATGTTGTTAATGTTATTGAAATAGAAACTCATCAAAAGTGCAATGAGTCTGAAAGATGGAGGGCAGCTGAGTGGTGAATATCATATCATCACATTTAATCATCATCATTGTAATGATAGATGTATTAAAGAAGAAACATTTTTTCCAATGAGGTATATTATAATATGGTAGGATTTTCTCATATTTTGATGTTAATTTTCAGTCAGAGAACACAATGCAACACCTGGTAATGAACCTATCAGAAGTATTTTGGTCCCTGGTCTTGGTACTGCTAAAGGGAAGATGCATGTGCAACAGTGTGCTTGGCAGGTAACCTGTTCAGTAATTATCATGATAGCGGCTCCTCACAATTTTGAAATCTTGGTGACTTCTCATTTCATTCGGGCTATTCCAATTTGTCAGGGTTAATAAGATTGAGTGTTGTTTTTAATCAACATCTGCTGTTACCCAATTCCAGGGCCTCAATATTCAGTCAGACCTAGGTGGAGCACTATTGTTATTATTGTTATTACAATAGGGACAATCTAAATATTTCATCTACATACAAGTTTTCATTAACATCTGCTCATCTTGTGAAGCCAGATTATTCTTATGTAAGTCACACCTATTGATACCCTGCTTCAAAGTTCAAATTTTGTCAAAATACCTTCTCTATACTATAAGTGATATTGTACTGCATTATAATGAGTCATCCCGAGCAGTAGTACAGTAGTAGTAATCCTTATGCTATTTTTCTTTAGGACAAAATGTAAAAAGCTTAGTTAGACCATACTTTTCTCAACCTTACACAACCATTTACACAATTTGGAATGAGCAGTGCAGTACTGGATAGCATGATATTCTAATGTAGATCATCACCATCACACTCAATCATATAATATATTATTATATATATATAAGAACCAGTCTTGTTTAAGAAATTCTTTCTTTCTTTCTTTATCAAATTTCCTTTTTGTACCGCATTGCAATGTAATGTAAGGATAGCTTTAATAAATTGTAATTGCTTTGCATCAAGATTTAAGAGAAGCAGGTGATGAGCCCACTGTCT
>JAUELH010291145.1:0-15897 GCA_031471375.1 Hermissenda crassicornis | reverse complement strand
GGACATCAAGTTGGACGATATCAAGAAGGAGGACGATATTGACATTTCCGATGATGCAGAGGAAGTGGATAAGATTGTGTTTTGTAAAAACAATGATGTTGTCCCCGACCCTGATATCGAGTCTCCACTGTCGGAGAAGTCTGAAACGTCGAGCACTTTGTCCTTGTCTACCCTAGACACAAAGACCCAGGGCAAAGGCCCCCACTTCCTCCAGCCGCTCTGCGTCAACGTGGAGGGAGCATCCAATCCCGCATCCACTCCTAGTCCATCTCGTCCTAGCCCTGGCGGGGTGGTCAAGTGTAAGCCGGAAATCTCCCCTCCCATAGCAGATGTCTTGAAATTGGAGCCGTTCTCGGGCAAGGAAGAGTTGAGTTCCAAGGATAGCCGTCTGGTGCTGCCATCTGGTAATGACTCTTGTCAGACCGTGATGAGTGTCACCAGTAAGGGTAATCTGGAAAAGAAGGATTTCAGTTCTATTGAAGACCCAACCTTGTTTCAGAGGGAGAAAGATATCTCCTGTCCTACCTCGCTCAGCAATCTTGCTGACACCTGCTCAAAGGCAATAGTATCAAAACCAAATGTTACTGCTACATCCGTCACATCATCCTCATCCTCATCTGCTCCATTGTCACATTCATCTTCAACATCCACCTCAACAGCATTGACAGCATCTTCATCATCAGCGTCATCTTCCACCCACAAATTAAAAACGGATGTAGATAGGAATGAAAAGAAATCGTCCAGTAAGTCAAGCTCACACCACCATAAAATGTCTTCTAGCAACAAGTCAGAGCCGCTGTTTGCCCCCGATGTCAAACTAGACCAGAACCAAAAACACGATTCCAAACACCAAAGTGGCAACAGTGTTGGCAAAGATAAAACTTCGTCCCTCAAGTCATCTAGTAGTGCAGACAAAAAATCGCCCAAACTGTCGTCAAAAGGGGACCATGAGAAGGGCAAAGACAATGAAACGGAAAAGAAATCAGACGCCACCAGCTCTGACAAGAACCGGCATGAATATGCTTCCAAGACAAAAGATGAAAAGTCAAAACTAAAGCGAGACCAAAGCAGGGAAGAAGGGAAAACAAAGCAAAAAGAGAAAGAAAAGGATGAAAGTAAAAATGAAAAGAGTACCAACGACAAGAAAGACAAAAAGGAGGAGAAGAAAAGGCCAGACAAGAAACAGATGACCAAGGACTCCAAGACTAGTGATAGTGGCAAAAAGGACAAATTGTCTAAAATCAAAGAGAAAGTGAAAGACGCTACTAGGGACAGGAAGTTGCTTCCAGGTCTTTCATGCTTGAACAAACACTCGACCGACTCTCCAAGCACTTCTAAACAGGACAAATCTACAGCGAAATCGGAAAGCAAAGACAGCAAGCTCAAAGGAGAATCTGCTGTATCAAAGGATTTGACCGCCAAGTCTGATAAGGATTCTGGGGGAAGTAAGTCTTCAGCTGATGCAAAATCGTCGACAAAGCAGGTAGAGGGAAAGTTAAAGTCCAGTAAGGGAGGTGAGGGAAAAGATGAGGGCAAAGAAGTGTCAAAGAAATCGAGTGATGTAGGTAAATCTAAATCGGACAAGGATGGTTCCAAATTGTCGCACGGAAGTGGTCACAAACATGGTGATAAAGGCCAGAAACAAAAGATGAAAGAAGAAGAGAGAATGAGATTGAAGGAAGAGAAGGAGAAGGAGAAACAAAAAGAGAAAGAGGAAAGAGAAAGAAAGGAGAAGGAAAGAGAAAGGGAAGAGAAGGAAAAACAGAAGGAGAGAATGGAAAAGGAGAAGGAAGAGAAAGAAAGGAAAGAGAGGGAGGAAAAGGAAAGATTGAAAAAGGAAAAAGAAGAGAAGGAAAAGAAGGAAAAGGAAGAGAGACTGAAGAAGGAGAAAGAGGAAAAGGAAAGGAAAGAGAAAGAAGAAAGGCAACGGCGGGAGAAGGAAGAAAAAGAGCGTAAAGAACGAGAAGATAGGATGAAACGAGAGAGGGAAGAAAAGGAGCGCAAAGAGAAAGAAGAAAGATTGAAAAAAGAAAGAGAAGAGAAGGAAAAGAAAGAAAAGGAGGAGAAAGAGCGATTGAAAGAGGAGAAAGAGCGATTGAAAGAGGAGAAAGAGCGATTGAAAAAGGAGAAAGAGGAAAAGGAAAGACAGAAGGACAAAGAACGTGAAGAAAAGGAAAAGCAGAAACAGAAACAGAAGGAAGAGAAGGAGAGACGTGAAAGAGAAGAAAAGGAAAGAGAAAAGCAAAAGGCAAAGGAAAAAGAGAGAAAGGAGAGAGAAAAGAAAGAGAAAGAAAGGAAAGATAAGGATCGCAAAGAGAAGGAAAGAAAGGAGAAAGAGAAACGGGAAAAGGAAAAGGAAAGGGATAAGGAAAAGGAAAAGGATAAGGATAAGGATAAGGAAAGGGAAAAAGAAAAGGAAAAGGATAAGGATAAGGAAAAGGAAAAGGAAAAGGATAAGGATAAAGATAAGGATAAGGAAAGGGATAAGGAAAGGGAAAGGGAAAAGGAAAAGGAAGAGAAGACAAAAAAGTTGAAGGAGGAGAAAATAAAGAAGGGGAAGAAAGAGAAAGAGAGAGAGAGAGAAGAAAAGAACAGGAAGGAAAAACATGACGAGGACAAACCCTCCAAGGATTCGGAAAAGAAAGAGAGAAAAGGGAAAGAAAAGGAGAAGAAACCTCCTCCCAAAAAGCCAAAGCGCAATGAACTGGCTGCATTGCTGGATAGCAATGATGCTTTTCAAATGACCTTTACCTCAATGTATGATCGCGTGAAAACTCAGCGCAACCTTCAACGCAGCCGCGAATCAAACGCTGCCAAAGAATCTACACCCAAGTCTTCGTTTGACAAATTCAAACGCAACCGGCAGAAAAAGGGAAGCAAGGCCAAGTCTTCTCTCTACTCGTATGGCAGTACCTCCGAGCAAAGCGATGATAATGATGATGATGACGAGGATGACGACGATGATGAACTCAGTGACCTCTCAGAATCAGAATCCAGTCAAAAAGCAGAACCCGTGAAGGAGAGCAAACCTAAGAACAAGCAAATCAAAAAGAGGCCACACTTCACTTCTTCTTCCTCATCTTGTGACGATGATGAAGACGCTCTTTTGAGAGCCACAAAGCCTAAAGGCAAAAAGACTGATAAATTCAATGAAATTTTCAACACTTCGGAATCGGACAATGACGAGGGTTTCTCTACCCCGGCCAGCAAATCCAAGTCTGGGAATAAATCCAAAAGTAAGCCCCCAGCCAAACGCAGGAAGACCAGGGAGGATTCTCTGGATTCGTCCTCCCATGACGACTTCATCAAGCCAGGCAAAAAATCTTCCAATCAGATTTATTCTTTGTCCAGTCTCACAGAGACCAGCCAGGATGATGAAATGGACCTCTCAGACATCGAGGAAGCTCCAAAAGCAATGAAAGTGAAGAAGAAGAAAAAGAAGATGAAGTCTATTAGCACTGAGCAAAGGGACTCATCTGTTGAGTCGATTACCAAGAAAGGAATGAAAATGGACAGGGACTCTTCCGCAGAGCCCACACCAAAGAAGCCTAAAGAGAAGGAAGACATCAAAAAGTCTAAAACGGACACTAGTAGCAAAAATGACAATGTGAAAGCTGGAAAGGACGAGAAAGAGAAAAAGAAAAAGAAAGAGCTGATGAAGAGCAAAGATGACAAGTCGGATGTGAAAATAGTGGAGGATAAATCAACCAAACCAAGCAAATTTGATGATCATGATGATGGAAGGAAAAGTAAAGCCATTGACGAAAAGAAGAAAAAGAAGAAGAAAAAGTTTGATCCCAAGGAGGAGGAAGAGCTTGTCAACTCTCTCATCACCAAAGTGTATGACAAAAAACCGGAAAAGGAAGGCAAGTTGAAGAAAAAAG
The DNA here is from genome assembly GCA_031471375.1 of Hermissenda crassicornis. Lineage (NCBI taxonomy): Eukaryota > Metazoa > Mollusca > Gastropoda > Nudibranchia > Glaucidae > Hermissenda > Hermissenda crassicornis. Next base: position 12,013 of record JAUELH010291145.1, on the reverse strand, counting down.
CAAGGCATATTTTTGACAGCGAGTCAGACGATGTTCTCACCTCCGAGAAATCTCTTGATCTCAGTGACCATTACCACCAGGAACCTAAGACTAAAGAGAAACCACCAAAAGAGAAGAAAGAAGAGAAAGCTCTTGAAGTTCTGAAAACTGAGAAAGATACTTCAGAAGTAAAGTCTCTGTCCAAAGACAAAGGATTGAAAGAAACTACAGTGAAGAAGGAGGAAACGTCACCTGAAATTAAGAAGGATAAAAAAGACAAGTCGTCAAAACATTACAGTAGTGTCAAACCGCCATCTTTCGATCATGTAAAGAAAGAGAAGGAGAAAGAGAAGGAGAGGGAGAGAGAGAAGGAGAGGGAAAAGGAGAGGGAGAGAGAGAAGGAGAGAGAGAAGGAGAGGGAGAGAGAGAAAGAGAGGGAGAGAGAGAAAGAGAGGGAGAGAGAGAAAGAAAGGGAGAGAGAGAAGGAGAGGGAGAGAGAGGAGAGGGAGAGAGAGAAGGAGAGGGAGAGAGAGAAGGAGAGGGAGAGAGAGAAGGAGAGGGAGAGAGAGAAGGAGAGGGAGAAAGAGAAGGAGAGGGAGAAAGAGAGGGAGAGGGAGAAAGAGAGAGAGAAGGAGGCAGAAAAGAAAATCAAAGAGGAACCTGAGAAAAAGAAGGAACAACAGAAGAAAAAGAAAATAGAAACTCCCAAAGAGTCTACCAAAGAAATTGAGAGTGTTACGGAAGAATTTGACTACAAACCACCCAAAAAGAAGAAGAAGAAGAAGGAGGAACCGAGCGAGGAGCGTCCACAAAAATCATCTCCTCATGAAAAGAAAGATAATGAGTCTGTCAAAGTCTCATCAGAGGACAGGAAGAAGGGAGAGGAAAGGCAAGGGTCAACAGGACCCCAAGAAAAAGATATGGACGAGTTTGTCAGCTTTTGGGGACATCCAAAGCCAGTCCTTATTCCAAAGAGGTTGAAAGAGAAGAAATCTGGTGATGATGACAAGTCCAAGAAAGACTCGAAAGACGACAGTGTGAAATCCGAGGAAGAGGACAGGCCTGTGAAGGATGAAGCCAAATCTAAGACTGATAAGGATTCTAAAGAAGACGTGTCTGATTCTGAGGGCAAGACCAAAGCTGAGAAATCCTCTCTCAATTTGGACATCAAAAGTGAATCTGCTCCCACCCCCAAATCTGAGGCTGACGTGCAAGAGGATGTCATGGTGCCAATTTCCGAGGCTGAGACCACAGTGATCACAGAGGTAGGGCCTCTGTCCAGCGAGTCGGAGAGCCTGGTCATCCAGGAGGAGAGTTCTGACAGTCCCCCAGCCACTCCCAACGAAACCAATGAAACAGGTATTGGGCTGTCGGTTGAAATTGATGACGATGATTACCCATCTTTGGTCATCGACGAAGTGGGAGGAGATATGTCATCTGATAAGAAAAAGATGACAAAGAAGGACAAAAAATTGTTGAAGAAGCAACAGGAGAAGGCGATAAATGACCGGATGTCTGAGGTCATCAACAAAGTAGCCAGGTCTGGACCCAGTCAGAATGAAGACAAGGGCAGTCCTCTGACCATTGAGAGCAACGACAATGATAAAGAGTTGTTGCTGTCAGATGTCATCAGCCAGTTAAACTATGACAGTAAGATCATCAGAGAGAGGAAGTCTTCTGTCGTATCAGATATCATTTTCCCAGACAAGGAGGAGAAGAAGAACAACAAACAGACGGAGAAGCTCTCATTTCGTGGAAAGGAGAGAAAAGAAGAGAAAGGACAGATTTCTCCAGGAACTAAAAGGGAAAGGAAGGACAGTCTCAAAGAATTTGAGCTGCAGGACGAAGAAACAAAGAAGAGAGATGAAGACATTCTCAAATCTCTTGCGGCTCTTTGTGATCCCAACATGGGTAAACAAGCTGTCATTGAGACAACCCCTCCAAAACCTTCTGAAGAGGAGTTGAAAAGAAGAGAAGAGGAAGCGAAGCAGAAAGCAGAAGAGGAGAAGAGATGTGCTGAGGAAGCAGAGGAAGCTGAGAAAGCAAGAAAAGAAAAGGAAGCATCAGATGAAGCAGCAAGAGCTGTGGAATCGTTGCTGGAGTTTCAAAGTGGTTTTGAGACTGAACCAATCGGTGTTGGAGAGCCAGAACTGCCTCCGTTGTACATTGAACCTGCGGAGAAGGAGCCAAGTTTGGAATCGACAAAGCTAGACCCAGACAGCATCTCAGTTCTCTCAACCAGCACTTCCCTCCCCGAAAAGACAACAATCTCTCTTGATGACAAACTGGTACCCTTTCAGGACAAGAGTTTGGAAGATGGGAAAGATTCTGGAGACAAAATGGATCCCTTTACCATGTTACCACTACCCCCAGCCCCCACAGAGATCAATCAGGTACCTGTTTCTGTATTCCAATCACCACAAAGAAATTCCACAACTTTGCCAAAGGAAAAGACCCCAGAGCCTTCAGGCATCTCACAGACTCACCCGCCAACAATGCAGTGTCCACAGATTCCCATCCAATCACCACAGAAACCGACCCAGTCTCCTCAAATGTCCATGCCAACCATACCCACTTCCATGCCATCTCCCCAAAGACAAATACAATCCCCACAGAGGCAAATCCAATCTCCCCAGAGGCAAAATCAATCACCACAGAGACAAATGCAGTCACCTCAACGCATGCAGTCACCGCAGAGGCAAATGCAGTCGCCACAGAGGCAGATGCCCTCTCCCCAGAGATCGCTCCAGTCACCCCAGAGGTCTATGGTCTCCCCACAGCTGCCCATGCATTCTCCCAACACCAACATTCAACAGAATCAAAGGAATCCATTTTTTGCCAAAGAAGTCAAACAACCAGACAGGAACTTCCTTTCCCCAAAGAGGGAGGTTCCTTTCAGTCCACCCGATCAGCCACCCTCGGAAGTGGCCACTTCAATTCAGTCTCAGAGGAGAGGATCTGGGAATTACCCAAACGCGCCAATGCTTGAGATGAAGGAGCCCATGTATCAGCGCAGGAAATCTCAGGAAATGCCCACTGACCCAGCGTTTCATGGTCCACGCAGGAACACCATTTCCATCTCAGACTCGACGGCCACCGTTGCCAATTTGGATATGAAGTTTCCCCAAACCCAGAGGCCAAACGTGGGTTCAATGAACACCAGAGAGGGAACAATGAACAACACAAATCAATCAGCCTTGCCCGCTCCAGTATCCATCTCACTGGACCACCACCAACCTACCAAGACACCGATGGAAAAGAACTTCCAAGCTCCGATGCGAAACCTGACAATGCCTCCCCATCCGGAGAATCTATTGGGTTTGAGGCAGAAAGCACCAGCAAACCCACTTTTCAAAGACAATGGGTCTCATGAAATGCACCGTCCACCAGTGAAAGGAGCACCCCTGTTCCCAATGCTCAGAGGAGTTATTCCAGATCAAAGACTTCCACAACCCCGGCCAATTGGCCCAGAACACCCACCGTTCATGCCTGGCAAAAGTCTGGTCCACCCAGAAGCACCTTTTGTTCCAAAAATTCAAGAACATCAGAACTTCAAAGTTGGTGTCAAAGCACCCCCTGGAAATCCACCCTTTGCACCCCGTGACCCAGTCCACTTGTTAGGGAAGTTACCACCCCACGACCCGAACATGTTCAAGCCTGGCAAAGGGCAAGACCAGATGATGCCGATATCCAAAGGAATCCAACCACCACCTATCGCAGAGCCCGTGTTCCAGCAGCAAGTAAAGACCATTCCACCCTCTGCACCAGTTCATGAAAGTCCCTACCCCAGCCAAACACCCACTCCACCGGTTGATTTCCTTCTCAACTCGCCACCTCCCAGAAGCGTGCAAGGATTTTTCTCATACCCGCCAAGCTCTGAGCCTGGGAAACAGCCAGTTGTTCCAGCACTGCCAAAACTCCCTGAAAATATTGAGCAACCTCCGAATGCCAATCGTGACATGCTATTCAATTCGGAATCTAGAACCAGGTTTGTGGACATGAACAACCCACCTGTTCCCAGACCTGGTTTCCCTGCTTCATTTTACAAAGAACCAGTGCCAAAATCTTACCAGGAGACTCCTCCAAATGTTCAACAGCCACAACAGCAGCCGCATCAACAACAGCAACATCTGGTCCACCAACGACAAGCACAATTACAGCAGCAGCAGCAGCAACAACAGCAACAGTTGTCACAACCTGCATCAAACATCACATCTTCAAACATCACATCTTCAAACATCACATCTCCAAACATCACATCTTCAAACATCACATCTTCAAACATCACATCTTCAAACATCACATCTTCAAACACATCTTCAAACATCGCATCTTCAGAAGATGACAAAAAGGGAGGAGTTGGCAAGAAGCGGAAGAGGAGTAAGAAATCCACCAAAGAGGATAAAGAAGCTGCCCTGGCAGCTCAGCAGGCCATTGAACAAAGTGTCCAGGCCAATGTGGAATCTATTCATAAGGCTCTCAATGCACATCACCAAAGAGCTGCAGCCGAGAAGGCAGGAACAGGAGTAGGTGACAAGAAGGCCATTGATGCCTATGACTTTGACGCCCAGGCAAGCCAGGACATTGAGAATGTGGAAAGCCACCAATTGACCATTGAGCCGGACAATAGAGGCACGCGGTCTGCCCGGGGAGGAGATAGAGGCAGAGGTCGAGGCGGAAGAGGAAGAGGGCGAAGAGGCAGGGGAGGTGGGTTGATGATGCAAGATGCTCACGAACCTCTCTTGCCAGTTGGTCACCAAGGCATGATGTCACAGCTGCCTCAGCACCAGCAGCAGCCACTACCACTACCACCACAGCAGCAGCCATTCCAGCACCAGCTGCACAACCCTCCAGGAGGGCTACCACAGCACCTGTTGCCTGGAGTCCAGCAGTCTTCCCTGGCCAAGCAGGCTCCCTTCCCTCCCTCCATCCACCAGCCCCAGTCTCACTCATCTCCCCTTTCCCACCCATCTCCACTATCCCAACTCTCCCCCATGTCATCCTCATCACCGGCCACGCCCCCAGTCACCCACCCAGCTTCATCCTCCCACCTATCATCATTGCCATCATCAGTATCATCATCATTATCCTCATCATCAATGTCATCATCAATGTCATCTTCATCTATTTGCCACCCAATTCCATCTTCCACATCCAACCACCCCACCATCAACATCCACCCACCCCTCACATCGACTATGGGATCAGTCTATCCACCATCACAGTCGACCCACACAGACAGCATCAGTTGGCCAAACACCTCCACGGCCGACTGGCAATCTAAGCCACACATCCCACACCAAGACGCTGTACTCCAACCCAACAAACCCAAACCTTTCAAATCTGCCGACGTGCTTAGTCCCGAGTCCAAAACGGACCTTGACTCATCCTACGGAGAAGCTGAACTGGTCATCAACCTGGATGACGGGCCTCCTAGCATTGAAGGAAAGGAAAACATTGGCAGTGTTAGTTCTGACATGGATGACCAGAATGGGTCAGTTACATCTCCGGCCACCCCCACCAACAAAAGTCAGCGGTCAACACGACCACGAAAAAAGACGGATTACAAAGCCATCGCTTCCGGTCAACCAGCTCTGCCCCAGCGGTCATCTCGTTCTGGGGGTTCCCCAAGAGGGAGACCAGTGGAAGCACACTCTCCTATGAGTGGAAGCTCTCCCAGAAACTGCAGCACCGAAAACGTTGGCTCTTCACCTGTTGTCAAGTTGGAGAAGTTGGAGGTTCAGACCAGAGCGAGGAGGACTAGAGAGATGAGTAAAAAGGAGGACAATAGTGAAGAATTCTCACCTATGGTCAATAACACCGAGGACTGGAAGCAGTCCAAGGCCAACATAGAAGATATGAAGCTGACGTCCAAGGAAAATGTGTACGAGTTTGTGGATAATGAACAGGATGCCAAGCTTGAACCAAACATTCTGAGACTCACCAGGGATAAGAAAAAGAGGATGCCTGATGCCTTCACTTCAGACGCACCCTTCACCAAACCAGCCACAACTCAACACGCTCAACAGCAGCAACAACCCATCTTTGACCTCATGCCAGGGTCGCCAGATCCCATCCGCTCCCTGGTTCCTAGCGGCGTTGACTCCAGAAAGGCTCCAGAGAACCAAATGTTGGAAAGTGAGGCGTTTAGACAGCCCCCTCTCAGCAACGTGGATGCGGTGATTGATGCCGTCTCCAAGGGCATTCTGGGTCCCAGCGAGGAGGCAAATTCGACAACAGCTGAGCCAGCTCCAGAGCCAAGTAAGATTTCTTTTCTACAATGGATGGTTATTTTTTTATTGCAATTGGAAGGCCTGTTCTTTCCTCGTTTTGAATCGTTTTGGTTCTAATTTTAAGTCTGATTCTCAGCTATTCTGTGATTTGAAATTGAATTGAAATGTGTAAAATGAACATTAAGTGTACAAGTTCATATTTTTTATTCTGACATCTAAGTACCTATTGATTATTGCTTTATGAAAACTGAAAACTATTATATTTTTGCTAAAAATCTTGTTCAAAAATTTATTTTGGGGAGAGTTTGAAGTGTTGTATCTGTGATAAGACCACTAGTGGGATGGTTCCTTTGGTCTTGGAACAGTATGCACGGCTCTTTGGCAGATTTTTACAGTCTTAGTCTTGTCAGCGATTTAGCATTTCTGTTCTCTTCTTCACCTCCCTCCGAAAATCATGTGTGATGTATGATAGTTTTAGAGTTAATTTCAAGATTCTATCATTAAATCAATTAAAACCATGCAGTAGAGTTATCTCTGGCTTTTACCAAGGCTAATAAACGGTTTTAACAATTGTAAACAAGAGTAAAAATAATGTTAGATAATGTAAATGTATCCTTAATATTAACTGCAACAAGAAAACGGGGCTTTCAACCACAAATTATGTGTATTCATTTTCAGCTGGGGCCACGACTAGGTCTAGCCGCAGATTATCTGAGGCAGCCAAGAAGATGGCAGCCACAGAGGAACAGAAAGCTTCCACCACAGAGACCAGTAAACCAGAGACCCGTTCGGCAGGAAAGAAAGGCCCGACTGTACCACCGCTGCGCATCAAAGTGGACAAGAAGGATGAGAAATTGTATGTCATCGAACCGTCCAGGAAAGAAGGAGTAAATGCCACCGAACAGCAGCAACAGCAACTACAGCAGCAACAGCAGCTGCAACAGCACCCAGAGAAGTCCTCGCTGTCCTTTACTGTCAAGCTGTCAGACACTGGCACGGCCACCATCAAACCGTCCAGTAATGGTGGGTCTGCTGGATCAGGCAAACCAGGAGCCACCAATTCAGGTTTGCTGGAGAAGAGTGAAGACATGGAGGAGAATAAATCCATCATAAAGCAATCGGTACACCTAGGTATGTTGGCAGCCTTGGAAGAACCCTGTTGTCTTCCACCCCATCCAGCTGCGGTTGCCATGGCCAGGAAGTTGTCCACTGAACGCCGGAGTGAAGAGGCCTTGCCCGGCAAAGGCAAAATTGAGACAAGCCAGTCTATGCCGCAAGTTCCAGCTTTGGTGCATAATTCTGCAACGTCAACAGCAGCATCATCTACCTCCCAGAGCATTTTGAAACAGATGTCTTCAGTCAGCAGCACTCCAGCCACCACCATTCTGCCCATGAAGCACATGTGGGACCACAGAATACACCAGGAAGCTTTTGCAGGACGAGGTCCCCTGTCCCCCAACACCTTTCCCTTGCATCTTCAGAAGGTTGGTCCAATAAACCCCATGGTCAGTCAGGCGTCACCGCGACCCACCAGTGCTCACCAGGAGATAGGCGGGCAGAGACCACCCAGCGCTCACCAAGAACTCCAGGGGAAAAGACCGCAGAGCACCCACAACCCCATGGCCGCACATCCTGCAAAAGGCGGGAAACATGCCGGCCTGGATGTCAATCCGGAGATGGCGGCTAAAATGGCAGCAGAGGCTCAGAAACACCACCCGCCCCACTTTGGGTTTCCCCACGTCCCACCAGCCCACAGTGGACAGAGGCCGTTCCTGCTACCTCCAGACCAGGCGGGCCACCACCCCATCCACTTCCCTCCGGGCTACAAGCCAGGGCCGGATGGCCGCAATGTCAATAAAGCCTCCCCCATCCCCAACCAGCCGCACAAACTGGACGTACGGTCAAGGACGCCACCCGTCACCAGTGGTGGGATGCTTTACTCTGGAGTGGTGTCTGGCGCGCCCATCTCACTCTCTCCCAAGAGCTCGAGCCCTGAAGGCCAGGTGGGTGTCCTGTTTACACTGCTAGTCCCATTTAATTTGTCTCTTGTTCTGGGTACTTTTTGTGTAGCCCTGTGTAGGATGGTGTAGTGTTAGTACATTTTTTGTAACATTAAAGGTTGTGATATCCTGTACCTAGCAGCATTGTTTCCCGTAGTATTTTATATATCGGGTGATTCATAAAAAAATTTGCAGATAGAACCTCCAGTTTTAGACATAATAAGCTTGTAATTTTTACACTTTGAGCATGTTGCAGATATTCTACTTTGATCTTAATGGGTTATAAAAGAATAACAAATAGAACAACTTGTGTGATATAAAAGGACAGGATAATTGGAGACTAATTATAAAAATGCAATGTGCGTCACATATTCAATATTATTGTATCCACGTAAATTTCATCCAGTAGTGGGTTTGTTGTATTAATGGAAATATTCTTCTTTCCCTCCCACCCCCTCTCTGGTTTTCCCAGACCATAGAGAGACTGCCGAATCCTCTGCGACAGAGTGAACCCACACAGTCTCCTCCTTTGAGTCTTAGATTGCCTGGATCTCATCCCTCCGACCCTGCAGGACGAGTCTTGAAAGGTAAAGTGTTGATACAATAATAATTACTTATACTAATAACCAATGGTCTGGTTGCTTATATTTCAGCTGATGGTAAAGACCACATATTGTAATTGGCTACACGCCTCTGCTTGGATCATCCTCTTAACCAATCCCATCATCGTACTTGGTATTTTTAATCAAGACCAAGGGATTTTTGCAATAATATTAAATTAAAGTAATTAGTAATATTAGTGTTAGATATTCATTGTAAGGGTTTTTGTTATAATAATTCTTGAAGTTATTTAATTATACTTTAAAAAAGAATTTTAGTTCAACTGTCCAAACTGTTATGTTTCAGAAGAAGGCCCTGGTGGATCTCATGAGCGTGAAATGATGATGTACCTACAGCAACACTACCTCCTGGCCAGGTCCTCTGTTGCCCAGGATGCCAACCGGTCTGCGGCCGAGGTGGCCAGGATGCGCAGCATGATGACGCCCAGTGAAATAATGGCCCACGAGTCAGGACAAGGAGGGGGACAACCTCTCAACCTGTCCGAGTCGGATCGAGGAATGCCCGACCCGTCTCGTGGCACGCCCAAATCGCTGCCATCGGCACCGCAGAGCCCATTTCCCATGCCGTTCATGGACAGGAAAGCGGAGACGGGCCGCCTACCCGCGGGCAGCAGTCCGTTCATGCAGCCCAGTCCTGGTGGTCACCACGAGGGATTACCCACCCACATGTACCCTCCCCCGGAGCTGTCCATCCCCGGCCTAGCCTCCCACCCGCCTTTCTCCATGGTGGGACGCTACCCCATGGACCCCCATGCCGTCTACGGAGCATCGCAGCAGCCCCCACCCCACCTGATGGGCGGGAGGGAAGGCGTGCTCAGTGCCACGTTCCCGCAAGGGTTCCCCCCTGGCGCTCGGTTCCGTGGCATGGATCAGCTGGGGGACAAGAAGGAGGGCGGACACCCGGAACAACCCCCGTCCAGGGACATCCTGGGTGCTCTGTCGCCCTCGCCTGTAAGCAGGCAGCTGCAGGTTGATCTCATGAGGCAGCCCATCAGTCGCATCCCAGGCGACCTGTCCACTAGGGATGGACCCATCGGAATCCTACAGGTGAGAAGTTATTTAAGGCTGTTGTATGGAATGGCCAAATATAGAGTAAGGATATTGGATAGTGACTCGCAAAGAATGGCATTAGTAATGACAACGGTGATGACATTATGGATAATAACGATAAAATATACACATACAAGATTGAGATCGATCAGTGTTGCCCGTCTTTAATGTAGGAAAACACTTAAAAAAATTATCTAATTATCTTATCACTTACTTAGTTTTCATGCAATCTTTTTGAGAAAGCATAAAGGGTTATAGTTATAGTATAGTGTGTGTTGTTTAGACATATTGGTATAGACTTACTTGAAGTTTTCTTTTTTTTTCCTTCTTGTTCAATATGAAATATGAATTACAAATGTCAGCTCTCGTCTTTAACATGTTGTATAATTGCCCGTTTCAATTATTTTTCTCTCATTGGAAGAGGAAATGATTAGCGAGCACTAATAAAGACATCTTTTGTCAAAGACATTTGAATATATCCGTACAATGGTAAAACTTAAAACTACCAGAGCACAGTTAGTTAAGATGAAGCTGACATTTGTAGTTGACCAATATCATGTAAAGATTGTTACACCCCCACCACCTTCACCCAGCGTAAAAGAGAACCTTTTTTTGTCATGCCCTATTCCATCCTGCTGATGCTGCAGCATTACGCCGTCATGTGGCAAGGAGCGCTGGCCCTCAAGAACGACAACAGCTACGTCCAGATGCACTTCATTGCCGGTAACCGGCGTCTACCCAACCAGGCCCTCCCCCAGCCCATGCCCAACGGAGCCCTACCGCCCCTGCGCATCTCCCAGAGGATGAGACTGGAGCAGGCACAGCTGGAGGGAGTGGCCAAGAGGATGCAGGTATGGACACCTCAAACACTCTTCTTCACTTTTCATTACTGTTACAATCAGGGTTGTATTATATGTCTATCAGAATGTATCGCAAGTCACATTTTTAATTATTTTTTAAAAAACATTTGTCAGGAGGGAGTATATAAATGTATAGGTACTTTTGAACTCGCTTGTTTGCGAACTGCAATGCCTGCCGTTAATTTTCAAGTTAAGAATATCACAGTGATGCTTACGCAAGAACTAACAAATCCCTTCTACTCGATATGGAAATGGATTTAGTAGTGCTCTTTACCCTACCGTCAAGACCCGATTTTCAGATAGACACCCCTGTCCTATAATGGTCTCAATAAATAAGACCAGGCATGCCCTGTTTGATCTTTATTTATTTTTCGTTCTTTGATATTGTCACCATCATACTAATCAGAAACGTTAAAGACTAAACTGAAGAGAAGAAAGAAATATCTTTTTTTTTATTGGGGTCTGCTTGATGATATTTCTTGATATATATATATATATATATCTATAATATTTTTGATGTTTTCTTTCCCACCAGTGTGAGGACGACTACTGTATTCTAATAGCGGTGGCTTGTGGCAGTGACGCGGAGGACATCAGCCACCAGACCAGGGCCCTGAGTGAGGGGTTCATCACATACCTCTTGTCCAAACAGGCTGCAGGCATTGTTAACGTGCCCCTGCCAGGCTCTGAACAGGTAAGAGTTAAAATGACGCACAATTGCATCCATATATTATGCTCCTCTCTCTCTCTTCTCTCTCTTTTAAATTATGATCCAATCTTTTTGATTTGATGTGCGGTCAATGTTATGGATTTGATGTTTGACGCCCAACCAATTCCAGTCCTGTGTTGATGGGCGCCTCTGGTAGGGTCTACTTCTGTTTATCTTTTGACTAATCCTGTCAACTTACTATTTCCCAGCACTGCATGACCTATATCAACAACAAACAAAATCCTGTGTTTTCACTGAGGTAACTGAAACTACCTTTGGCTGGCCACATTTTCTTAGGTCTTCCTTATGGTGGTCTTTTGAATTGACACTACACCTGACTGGACTCTTGCTTGGTTCAAATCCAATTCTACAAATTTCAATATGACCAAAGGGAGATAATCACTAAAATACGGAAACAGTCCAAAGTGTTTATTGTTTTTATTTCATACTTATGGGCTCTATCGGGTAGTGGGGTCTCAGAACACCTCGCCTTCTCGGATGGGGCGTTAAACAGGAGGTCCCGTGTCTACGTAGGCATGCTAAAGAACCCAGTGCAGTTTCA
>JAUELH010290812.1:0-10560 GCA_031471375.1 Hermissenda crassicornis | reverse complement strand
TGCAATTTATTAAAAGCTATCCTTACACTGCAATGCGGTACAAAAAGGAAATTTGATAAAGAAAGAAAGAAAGAAAGGTTTAGTACATTATTTTCGTAGAAGGGATTTTTAATTGTGTTAAAAATTATTTCTGTTAAACAGCAAGTACATAAATCAAAACCCAGTCCTTGCAGAGTCCTTACGAAACAAAGCAAAAATTGAAAAATTCATTCTGGCAAAATTTCCCATTCAAATTTTGTCAAATAAAAATGGAAGAAAAGCAAAGAAGATTAATGAGGGTCAAAACGAAAATGAAACTACCTCAGCATGTCATCACGACACGCTGTCACTATTGTAGGGGTAAATTATTTTGACCTGAAAAGGTTGTAATACAACGGAAAGAGCTAAATGTGTTGAGATATTGAAACTGACGAAGAGGAAAATATTCCCAAGACTGATGTTTACACTCAGAGATAACATAATGTAAAACTTATCTATAACTAGCCACCATGTCATTGGGATATCCAACAAACCAAACCAGATTTCTGGACAGTTTTCAGTAACATGAAATCATCAAATTACCTTTTGTACCGCATTGCAGTGTAAGGATAGCTTTGATAAGCTGTAATTGCTTTGCATCAAGATTTAAGACAAGCAGGTGATGCCATTGTCTGTGTGGGTAGAATTAATTTTGCCAGGACAGCAGCCAGGATTGGCATACTCTTTTCGATTTTGAAACTGCCCTGGGTTCGTTAACGTGCCTAACGTAGGCACAGGACCTCCTGTTTATCGCCCCATCTGAGAAGGCTAGGTATTCTAAGAGACTCCATTATCCCATTTTATTTTGTGCAGAAAAACATTTTGTGCTCTCTAGGGATAGAACCACCGACCCTCTGTTCTAGTGGAGACACCTTAACCACTCCGCCACCGCACTGCCGGCCATTTGAAATCATATTAGTGGGCGTTGCTAAATTTTACTTCATGACAGTAAAACTTATTTCTGATATACAGTATTGAATTTTTATAGAGTGATTGTAACATTTGGTCTCTCTCTCTCAGACAATTTAGAATCATTTTGTCACATTTGCTAATAAGATCTAGGAATGAAAATTTTACTCAAAATGCTGCTTTTGTCTTTTATTTAGGCAAGAAGAAAGATTTTTGCATGATGTGTGAAATCCAGGCCCATATACGGACATCTTTGGAATGTGGTGGCCGCTCCATCAAACCTCATTCTATGCTACAGAAACTTCGATGTAAGTTTTTTTAAAGTCATTTTGAAAGGAAATGTTCACTACATTGTTTTCCATTATGCATGAAAACTAAATTTTCATTTGCTGTGTAATTATAAACTTTTTACCTCCCTACCCAATGCCACAGGGTGCAAGGGAAAAGAAAAAGAAAGAAAGTCTTTTTTGCCACAGGTTTTGCAATTTTTATTTACATGAATTTAGTTATTGGTTAACTTACTAAAATTAATGTATGGTACCTAAGTTGTTTTGTATTTTAAAAATGAATTATTTATCTTTAAGGTATAGCAAAACACATGAGGTGGGGCAGACAGGAAGACGCTCATGAGTTTCTTCGCTTTGTCGTTGACCATCTACAACAGTCCTGTCTTAACGGAGAAACCAAGTAAGGGTCTGGGATGGATGGAAAATTATATCTCAATGTGGCTGGAAATGTGTTCAGTAATACTCTTTCATCTCCAAGACATCTTAGAGAAACATGGTTTTGTGAAAAGTTCTGAAGAGTTGCACTGATTTTGTAACATACTTGCTTTATACTTCAGGGTCTGGGATCAAACTCCTCAGTGAGACTGTCCTTCAGGCCTTCAGGGAATTTGTGAGACTGACCCATTTCTATAGTCCTGTCCTGTTAGAGATTGGTTTTCAGGTTCCACCCTAACTTGCAATGTATTGAAAATGACTTGAACCAACATACTCAGTATAACTTTTTATGTTTCTTAAAACTAATATAGGAACATATTTTTTCACAAAGTACCAATTGATGTAAACGTGATATAGCACATGACATCAGCTTCTGTAGTTAATGGTAGGCTGAATTTCATTTCACCATGTGTTTTTAGCGTATGTAGATAACAGTATGGCACACACTTAACATTCAATTTTCTTGTTTTTGCTTTAGGATAGACAAACTTAGTAAAGAAACAACTGTGATCAACCAGATCTTTGGCGGTTATCTGAGGAGTCAAGGTTTGGTTTTTTTCCAAGATGACGTAAATAACAAATGTGGTCTTATTTTAATTATTGTAGATTTTATAGAAAATATTACCTTTATTCGAAAGTTTTTGCTGTGGGTAACATTATCCTTCTGACAAAAGTGTCCTCTGGGCTCATTTCAGCATCATGAAATAATGATATTTCTGGTTAGTGCAAACTTAACTTTTTGGTCTCTTTTTCATATCATGACATTGTTAAATCTTTTGTTTATCTTTTTGGTTGTTTATTTATTGATTTTATTTTTGTTTCACTGCAGTGATCTGCCTGTGCTGTCAAGGAAAGTCGAACACGTATGATCCTTTCATGGACCTAAGTCTGGATATCAAGGTAAGGTTAGACATTTATCCCCCTCCCTCCTCTCCTATTTTTTGACCAGCCACCGTAGATGGAAAAAATATTGTGACCAATAAGAGGGTAAAGAAATATTTTTTAGATGTCTCAATTTGCAACAATTGTGTCTTATTCTAGTGTGTGTGTGCTATAGATTAGTCAAGTAATTCTCATTTTTTATTTTCCATTTTATTTGTTTTATTTTTTTGTTGGCTAGTCTCTTGCTCACTTGACGGTAGCAAAGAATAGAAGCACATTACACATGGCCATAAAATGGTTTTATAAGGAGGAATGAAAATAAAACTGGTGGTAAAGCATGGTTTTCACATGATGGTTTGTGCAATGACATATTCCCTCACTTCATCTTGTCCACGTTAGGGAGTGAATACTGTAGAGGATGCCTTGTCCAAGTTTGTCAAACCTGAGACACTGGACAACGAAAATGCCTACAAATGTCCCAAGTAAGTTGATTCCACATTTGTTATTATAGTTTAATTTCTTAGCGGAATTCAAATAAAAATTACGATGAAAGTTTTATTTTTTTCACAGAGCTGTCAAATAATGGTAAACTTTTGGAAATCTGGTGAATGTGCTATTTTTGGGTGTCTTATTGGGTTGAAAGAGGTGATAGTCATTTGGATAGCATTTGCACATTCCTTTCCTCTCACATGTTTGTCATTTTGATCAATTATATTGCCCAGTCTTCCCCCTCATTACTGTTGTCTCTTATGTCCCTGCTGGTTTTGTCCCATATTTCAGATGCAGAAACAAGGTCCGAGCTCACAAACGATTTTCCATCCAAAAAGCCCCCAATGTATTGACGCTCCAGCTGAACAGGTTTGTGACTGCTGTGTTTTGTGTTCTTCATTTCCACTTTACAGTTTCATATTGGTAAAAGAAACTGTCACCCATTGTCGAAAAGGTGGCGGTAACAGCTAGATAATTGAAGAAATTGTGATTATTAAATGTTTGTTGTATTTTTTAAAGCTTTGTGCTTATGTGATGCATTGATGGCAAGGAAAGAAGCATCAGTAATTATAGTGGAAAACGGGATGCATGAGATGCACAGAGACTTAATCCCTTATATTAACTCACCGGGCCCTAACTGCCCGCACAGCTGACCGATCAACATACTGGCCATTTTGGGCAATTTTCAAAAATTCATAATTATTTATCCAACAGAGCTATCGACATGAAATTTTGTGTGCAAACAGGTGCATTCTTTATCTGTTAACACTTTTCCGTCACATGTCTCAATAATGCGACGCGGAAGTTGCACTCTAGCGGTCACTCGTCGCAAAAAAAACAACAAAAAAACAAAACAACAACAACAAACTTACCAGGTCTATTTGGAAACAACATCCACAATGGATCATAGATTTCATCATCTAAATCATTTTCACCGTCCTCTGCATCACTCTCAATCGTTCTAACTTCGCTGATCACTTCAAAAATTCCTGGTCTCTCCATTTTGTTTTCGTTCGGACTGACTCACGCGAGGTTCGTTTTCGGTGGAGTTAGAAAACGCTCCATAACTTTTAAACTATGAAGATTATGTGTACATTTTTTTGATACACATGTTAGTAATGAATAAGCTACCCGTACGTCTAACGGGCATCCAAATTGTTCAACTCTTATCGAAACGGCACGACCGTCAACTTCCGACCGACGATGTTCGGTTATAGGGTTCAGCCATTACACGATAGTGACCGATGATGATCGGTCATAGGGCCAGGTAAGATCTCGCCAGATGTTGGTCACCTTTCACATACGGGTCATATACTTTGATGATTAAGTATTATTTCTGTTCCACCTATCTAAAGTTGCTATTTGTTTGAAAAGGAATAAATGAAGATGTATTGGAGTAGTACTACATAGCCTACATTGTGTCAACATTTTCCCTTACAACACACAAGCAAACTCATTCTGGAGATGCAGTATTATTGATCTGCATTTTTATTTTGTTGGTAAAAATATAGCTACCTTTAACATGTATGGTTGATATTTGAATGGAGGAGGTGTCTTATCTATGACCTCAATGCCTCTGTTGAAAATCCTCAGTACAGAGCAAGTGATACTGAAAGGTATTTGACCAATTCGCAATTGGAATTTGGACTGTCCGTCAAGCCATTGCATAGTTGGCATGGCTGTGGTCCTTTTGTGCAGACCTACCAAAAATGGACTAAATTTGAAAGTTCCCTTTCTTTATATCATGGCATGTAGTCTGTTTGTTTGAATGCTTAGATTTTAGATCTGGAAACCAGATTGAAGAGTTAATTGTTCAAGGTTTCACTGATGACTTTCTTTTTTAATCTCCTCAGATTTGACTTGAGTCGCCACATGTCAGGAAAGATAAACAGATATATTAGATTTCCAGAGCGTATAAACCTTCGCAACTACATGAGTCAGAGACAGGTCAGTCAGTTTGACAGTACCATAAGTCCTTGATTGCCATCCCACACTAAGGAGTTTCCTAACCAATGATATGTTGTACAAAAGAAACGGTTGAGATGTCACTTGTGCATCATGTGTATAAAATTGATGATTGTGAAATGAGGAATGCAGTTGATGTAATGTTTTTTAGGGTCAGATTAGTGAGAGGGCTGAGAAAGAAATTGATGGATGGCACTGGTGGAAAGATTATGTGCAGGGTTGTAATTTTAGGAATTCATATCAGATATCAGTCTGTGACTTTGGTCCGGGGTACACGACAGTTGTAAAATATAATTAACTGACAACTACATGTACTATAACTGGGTTCGCTGATGGGCCGACCTGTGTGCTGTGATGACGTGTAGTTAAATATTATAGTGATACTGTAATATTAGGATGTCAAACAGTTGGGGTTTGTGAGAGAGAGAGAGAAGTTTTTGTGATGTGCTTGATCAAGGATGACATAATTGGATTCTTTGTCATTCTGTTTTGTCAATTATATTTTACAGATATACACCCGTTTGGTCAGGTGAATATTATTGCCATTTCATATTTTGGCATAAGAAGAGACTTTCTTCCAAAATTTCCTCCTTTTATAAAATTCTGGCAGCTATTGAATAAGTAAAGATGTATTGAAATAGCAATAATGATGTCTCTCTGTTTATGTGTGTATTTTTTTCAGGGTGAACCAGTGTTGTACCACCTGTACGGTGTATTGGTCCATTCTGGCCACAGCAGCGATTGTGGTCACTACTACAGTTTTGTCAAATCTCCCAGCAAGACCTGGTACTGCATGAACGATTCCATTGTAAGTTGGCACTGTCAAAATGAATTATGGAAGTCATTAATGAAATATTAAAAATATTATTCAACATGACCATATTACTACAACTAACACATCTTACCATTGTGAAAATCAGTTATTGACAATATTTATGCAAAAAAAACCCCCCCCCAAAACATGATTTTGAGTATTTAGCTGTGAATAATGTAATTGCAATTTCTTAATTTCACACATTTGTGTCCCATCGTTTTAATTTTGTATTTTGGCAAACTCATTATAATATAAGAAGCTTGGGTCTTTCATAAATGTATATGTGTCAGTGCGAGATAGGTGATTGTATGTTCTATAATGCTTATATCTTGTTGTTCCCTCTCCGTGTGGCAGGTTCACCAAGCCAACCACCAGAGTGTCTTCTCTGCTGATGCCTATGTGTTGTTTTATGCCCGTGTCAGTCGCAGCAGCTCGATACCCCCCACCCCAAACAGCATAACCAGCTCTACCTTCTCAAAGTCTCCAAACACACCTTCTAAGGTATCTACACATTCTCTGTCTCTTTTATTTTTTATTTTTTTGGTGCTGATTTTAATTGCCATTATTTATTGAAGGATCATGACTGAGTAATGCAAACTGGGAAGAATCTGCTCCAGTATAACTATGTCACAAGCTTCTAATTGCTTTTGATATTGCTGTGACTAGTTTTAATTGTGATCAAGGCGTCTTAGATTGTGAGGTCTTGTTGGGGTTTGTTTTTACATTTCAAATGTTTTTATTTATTTTATTTTCTATCAAGATTATTAATATAGCATTCTGGTTGGAGTCACCTCTTTGAATGCATATCTTAGGAATTTGTGGACTGAAGAGATCTCACTCTTCACCGAAAATCAAAATTTTTGACAGATGTGTAATGACGCATTGCAAGAATGTTGATATCCCTGTGGTTGTTTAGTGGGATTGATTTCTCTCTCTCTCTCTCTCTCCACAGACAACTTTCATTGGACCAGTTCTACCCAACCATGTGAAGCATGATAACAAATCAACATTGACCAACGGGATTCATGGTATGTCAAGAATTTCTGGGGCGCTTTAGGTTATTCATTCTCAGTTCATTCCTTGGATTGGTGTTATTTGTTATTATTGCTCACCGTTTAGAAATTTGGGTTCATTACCGTTGCTTAGATTCTTGGGTTTTGACACATTCTAGGGTTTGCATGTCTGGTTATTGTATATCTAGTGGTGTGGGATATTGTTAATGCATTTATTTATTTATTTATTTTCACTCTGTTTTATTCCCCACAGGAAAAACTTCGAGTGAATTGGGGACACCACTACCTCGACAACAGAAGAGTTTGTCCTCGTTGTCAATCTCTAATACTCCAAAAATAATCCCTCATGCATCTTCCTTACCGGGCTCGCACAAGAAAATATCGTTCCCCATTCTCACCCCTCAACAGAAGAAGCTTCAGCAGCAGCAGGACGACGACGACGATGAGGATGATGATGGAAAACGTATTGTTCTGCAAATCAAACATGGCAACTCAACCACTATGGAAAAGTCCCCAGATGGCAAATCTAAGTTGGTGAATGGTAACATCAGCACGTTGCCATGGCACCAAATCAACAAGACTGGCCTTGTGCCTTACAACGACGACGACTCAGATTCCGAGCAGGAGAATAAAAGTGTATCCTCTTCACCATCTTCGGCCTCTAAAACTGTCACCGAGAAACCGGAACACCGAGCAAGTCACTCGGTTCAGGCAGCTGGTGATAATGTACCCTCTAAGTCGTTGGGTCATGGTGTCAGTCACCCAGTCGTCAATGGCGGAGGTGACAACAAATTTTCATCCCTCAAAAGTCAACATTCATCGGAAAAGTCGAAGTGCACCACCTCGTCGAAAACTCCCTTTGTTTGGGGGGACTCTCCTTCACCAACCAAGTCTGCATCTACACCAAAACCCTTGGACAACCAAAGACTTCTCCCGTCCCCGCGAGTGGCAAACAATCATTTTCACCCCAAGGACAGACAGAGACTTGTCCCCTCCCCATCTTTGTCGTCTTCGTCGTCATCAAGTGCATCGCTTTCCAGAAATCACAACGGCAGAGCTAATCTTGCCATAGACTTGCCAGCTGCCTCACCTTCTAGGCTAAAGACGTCGTCATCGGGTACGTGGTCCATCCACCCTCAGGATGGGGCGCCCAGCCCTCGGGGCTCATGCTCCAGCACCAACAGTGTCAACTCCACCTCAGAGTGGATGGTGGAGAATAAGGGTAAGATTTTGGAGACATGAATTTGTAGCCCAGTTGTTATCAGTGGATGGTCTGTTCAAACCGTTGATGGGGGGTGGGGGGGGGGTGTCTTTGCATGAGGCTGGACGGCTCCAGCCCATTTCTTGTATAAATTGACTTTATAATTTATAATGTAACCTATGATGAATGTTTTGAAGTGGATACTAGACAATAACATAGATTTTTGTTGTAAAGATTTTTTAGCATTGTGTGACGTTTGATATGTAGAGTTGTTGTTTACACTGAAAATGTAGAATTGAAATGAATTGGGGAAACTGTTGAACCACTCATATAACAAACATCTGAGAGATATGTAGCATTGTTGCTGCTGCTGTCTTCGTTACTTTATATATATATAAGTATTTAAGGACAATCGGATACAGCTTATTTTGGGAAACAATATTTGAAATTGTTGATTTTGATCTTCATTTAGGGATCAAATTGTGTTCAAATGAATATATCTATTCCTAAATGAGACGAAATTTTGATGATGATACTCACTTCTCTAAAATGATATTCATTGTTGACTTGGTTTTAGTTTATAATTATAAGCTATTTGAGCACCAGTAGGACAGGCATTGTGGATGGTATAGCAATAACCCCAAATGCCTTTTAATACTCTAGCTTTATAGTTATCAATGTATCAAAAATGTGGAATCACATTTTATGCATCAACTTAAGTGGAAAACAAAGGACGTGAATGCAAATTTGAAGCTTGTAATATAGAGCTAACAGGATAAAGTTTGTAATAGGTGTCAGTCCATTCATTATTATATTATTTATAGGCATTTTCATGTTTTTAAATTTTAACAAATGTTTTTTTTTTAATTTCCAGGAAATGGCAAGGACAGTGGTAAGGTGAAGGTGAATGGCAACAGTAATAACTCAGGAAGGGCTAACTTGTCATCTGCCTCAGCTCTTTATCCCACGTCCAAGAGTAAACCTCCAACCACCACCAGGGACGATTCTCCCACTCCAACAAAGTTTCTTAATCGCATTGATGGGGAAAAGACTTTGTACAGCAAGAACGGGAGCAAGGAGCAGCCTTTGTATGACGGCTATGGGACTCGAGTAGACATTAGTGACAAACAATCTCTTCTCTCCCCATCCAGCTCGCAGAGCAGTGAGAGTTCCTCCAAAAAATGTGACAAAATGAAAAATAAATATAAGCAGTTGAACCATTCCCAAGATGAAAGTTCCACACCACCAAGCGACAGTCCCTCGAGGAAATCTGTAAAAAAGAAGAAAAAGAAGAGCAAGAAGCATAAGAAAGAGAAAGAAAGAGAAGATAAGCGCAAACTTGTTCCGGATGATTCTGATTCGGACAGTGATGCCGGTGCCAGCTCTCGGAAGAAACTGAAAACGAAAGACGAGAAGCGCCCCAAAAATGGTGTCTCTCCAGACAGTTCATCTGGCAGTGAGGATGGCTACGAATGGGTTGAGAGGACTGTCGAATCACCAGCTGGCAAAGCCAAGGTCAACCATGGTAAGAATATAATGTCATACTAAAACCATATTTGTCTCAAATTTTATCCTGGGGTTTTTGTGGATTCCTGATACATGATATTGATCACTCTTGGTAATCCTTTTGAAGTTTCTAGTCTGACCAATGCTGAGGTCATTGTAGGAAATGAGCAATGGGTCCAGTTTGGTCAAACATTCGTAGGTGATGTTGGTAGTCGTGTCACCTTATTAGCAAGTGAATCAGACACGAGTCCATGTTTATCCATTGTCACATCATCCCATCATCCCTCTCAATATTTTTCATTCAGATTGAACACTTCAAGATATTTGAATTTTTTAAAGTCTAATAGACTGGTTGTGTTACCATCTCTTGCCCAGGATCGCTGACACTTCGGGAATTTAAATGGCCTAAGAAATAACTTTTAATTGCTGTCTTTTTTTATGAACAAAAGAAAGTGACAGAACATAAAGATTTTGGTATGCTCCTGTTTGCAGCCTTTGTCCAGTCGTGGAATCACCACGTGAAAGATGATCTGTGGAAGAAGGAAGAGGATGACCTGGAGTTCAAGGCCAAGAAATCGAAGACCTGGGACGGTGCCAGGCAGGCCAAGCTGGCGAAGGAGTTTAAGAGTAACAATCTAGACTACAAAACTCAAGGTATGTTTCACGTCCACTCTTGATTAGTGGATTGGTCAGGTCCTGATTCTGTTTTAGGGTAGATTCTAAAAATTTGAAATTCACGGTGTTTAGGTTTGGCGGAAATGTCGGTGGAAAACACTGAATTATACAATATTGTTTATATTGGGGGTGGCCGAGTGGTTTAGGTGTTCGCCACTAGAACCGAGGGTCGGCGGTTCAATCCCCGGGAAGCACAAAATGGTTCCTAATGGTCACCAAAGCGCGCCACCGGGGCTCTATTGTGTAGTGGAGTCTTAGAACACCTCGCCTTCTCGGAGGTCCTGTGTCTACGTAGACACGCTAAAGAACCCAGTGCAGTTTCAAAATCGAAAAGAGTAGGCCAATTCTGGCCGCTGTCCTGGCAAA